>MQRK01229935.1:80630-102119 GCA_001938485.1 Girardia tigrina
ATATATATATATATATATATATATATATATATATATAAATGACTGTAAGTCACTGCACAAAGTAATGGCGACTATCTTATGAAAACGACCCTGTGCTATTGTAAAAAGTTTACTTTTAATAAAAGTTAATTTATTGACACAAAGTAATATAATAGAAAATTATATTAAATTGATCTAAAATTATGAAGGATTCTTTCGGGACTTTTTTCTTTTGAAATGGACAGTTTTTTAATATTTTTTATGAGAATAATGTTTTTCTTCAATTATTTTAAATGCGTATCAAAATTCATATTCATATGGGTCAAATTATTCAAAATGTAATATAATTATTTAATTTTTGTTTCTTTTTAATTTAAAAATCAATTTTAACTTTTAAAGTTTTAAAACGTTTTGTATTTATTATTTTTTTAAAATTTTCGAGTTAAAAATTATTTTGCGAAATGAAAATTGTAATTAACTCCTCATAAAAATAGATTAACTGTTGTGAGACGTGTGAATTTTGCAATATTAAAAAAAATATTTTTAAATCATTTATTTTATGTTTATTATCTGTTTTATTCGATATATTGTTTTGGAAATGACTCTCCTACTCAAATGGAAGATGGATATTTTGTTTTCGATATTCGGATTGTCTGGAAAAATATTTATTAAAATTTAAATGTAAAATTATTAAATTGAAAAATAATTTCAAAAACCATTATTTCAGTTATAAAAATCTAGTAAAACTATTTTATCCTGAACTTTTAATTTTGTTTCTTTCACAAAAAAGTTAATTTTCATTACTCCAAAAAATTAATAATTTTATATTTTCTAAATAATCAGTTATTTTTAAATTATTTTTAATAAAAATATTCGTGGAAAAAATTTATAATATATAAAAAGAATAACGATATTTACGTTTGTTCAGTAAAACAAGTCTTTCGACAAATTGAAACTCATTTTCCTTTAAAAAAAATAAAATTTATTTTATTAATAAATTGAAATATATCGTGTTACAGAAAAAGAAGAATAAAATTAAGTAGAAACAAAAACCCGATGAATAACGAAGTCTGACCCAATTTTCAAACTGTAATAAATAATTAATCAGTTTCAAATAACTTTTATTTGCTTTTTGTTTCGTTTTTTTGTTCTTTTTCTAGTAAAATTTTCCAACATTAAAAATCTGACATTGACAAGTCGTGATTGATGTCCAATAAAAAATTCATATTTGATTGAATTTATGTTAATTAAAATAAATAATAATTTATTATTATTATTAAAAAAATCAATTTTATTTCAAAAAAAATAATAATACTAAATATAAAATAAAAACTTTTGAAGCCAATTAAAGTTTATTAATTTCGACGGTTTATTAATTTTGTAATTTATTATTTACAGATGTTCCATTGAAAGAGACTATTGATTTGTGCTGCAATCATTGGAGAAGTAAAACTGCTAAAAATAGTATGCTTGATGAAGTTGCATTTAGTGAATTGTTAATTATTGCCACATCGGATGTACATTTTTTGTTCAATAATGACTGGTATAAACAAGTTGAGGAAGTAGCTATGGGTTCATCTTGAGTGATCACCTTGGCTTCAATATTTCTTTTGAGTATTGAAGATAAAATCGATTCTTTTTCTGATCGGAAACCTCTAGCTTATAAACTCTATGTTGATGATTTTTTTTGGATTTTTCAAAATAAAACGGATGTTTCTTCATTTTGAAAGTTTATGAATTCTTCACATTCGAATGTAAAGTTTACTCAGAAGATATAGTAAGATAGAAAATAGTTCTCTCTGGATTCGTTAATTGAGAGAAGAAAAGGTTGTTATGATACGGAGAATTACTGAAAGTAAACCGACATTGGTTTGTATTCAACCCCTAACAGTTTCTGTGAATCAAAAGATCGTCGAAATACGATTAAAGATCTTAATTTTGTTTATTTGCGCTTTCGTCTACACATAAAAGATATAATGACACACTAACTAACAGAAACTACACAGAAACTAACAAAAGAAACTAATGATAAATTAATTGACAAAAGTTATAAAATTAAAATTACAGATGTTCAAGATCAAGATCAACTTTGGAACACCAATAATAAAAGTTAAGAAATCGGATATGTTCTAACTGCACCATATTTCAAAATTATATTTTGAAAGCTTTAAATAATGCTTTGAGGTTTAAAGTAATATCCCGTACCCAAAAAATTGAAAACATGTTCTGCAATAAATCTCAAAAACCGTTAGAATTGTTCGGATATCATTTACCAACATATATGTAATGGGTGTAACGCCATATGCATTGGAGAGACTTCACATCATCTCTGTAAGAGAGTCCATTAACACAGTCATAACGAAGGTGGAAGTAACATTGCAGGACATAGAAGACATTGTAAAGGAGACATAAATTCACGACATTTTAAAATTCTATGCACTCAGTTTAAGAAGTATTGATAGAGAGTGACATGTAGAGGGTCATTCCCAAAAAATATTTTGTATTTTCCGGGGAATTTGGATTTTTGAGTGATATTAAAAAATTATTATTTATAATGTATATTCTTTATACACTATTTATAATATATATTCTTTTTAAATTCTTTAATATTATGTTTAAAATTCTATTTCTAATTATTATTATCAAAAACCTCTTAAAATAAATCACAATTTTTAGTAATTTTCACTATTTTCATTTTTAATCTATTATTCAAATTATAATTTAAACAGAATTTTGTTTAAATTTTAATTTTTAATTTAAATATAGTAGTGTGAATATTAGCTATCTAGGTATTTCAAGTAAGTCCAATATCGATATCGATATTTAATTCATTTTTATTTGACTTTTAATTTTAGTTATACAAATTTAAGAACTCCTATGGCAGAAGTTAGGAAATATTTTTCGATAATAGAAAATGAAGAAAGGGCGAAGTGTTCAAAATGCCTAACTAAACTTATTAGTTGTAAAGGAGCATCTACAAGTTGACACATTAGACATTTAGCATCAAATCATAACATTATATGAAAAAAATAAAAATACTACAATCACGGATGAATATGAAGCTGGTTCCTCGAAAAAATCAAAATATTCACATTCGGAAACATTATTCTTATCTTTTGTAAAAAGACAGTCTCTAGCTGAAATAGTTGTGAGGCTCACAGCTCTGGTTGGTGTTTCTATACAAGGAATTTGCAATTGTCAATTCATCAGACAATCATTAAGTGCCAAACAGTTTTTTTTTCCTAAAGATAAACATAATGTCATGCAACTGGTACACTCTTTTTATGATTCAGCAGAAGTAAAAACTATTCAAGAGATAAAATCACTTCAAAAAGTATATTCGAAATTTAGTTTAACGCCGGATGAGTGGACCAGTTTAAAAAATCGCCGATATTTAAATGTCAATCTCCATTCCATCAATGATAATTATTTTAGTTTGTGGTTTATTAGAATTTTTGGAAACTGTACAGCAGAAATTGCACAAGAACTGATGGAAAAAAATAAATGAATTTGAGTTAAATGTCTCAAATGATATTGTAGCATCGACTACTGATGGAAGATCTGTAATGAAAAAATTGGGTCGTCTAACTTCATTTCACCATCAGCAATGCTGTATTCAAAGAATTCATCTGGCTGTTGTTTTCGATATAGCAAATTAAGAAAATGGAAGTGAAAGTGAAAGTAATTCAGAAAATGACTGGGACAGTTTGCTAGATATAAATTTTGGCGATGAAAATGAAACACTAACACCGAGACTGGATATTGAAACTTCTTTAAACAGTGTTCGAAAGTTTATAAAACTTATAAATTGTCTCCAGTAAAAAATGCTATTTTGAAAAATTACATTTGAATGAAACACAACAAAGAACTAACATCGCTTTTGGATTGTAGAACAATGTGGAATAGTATAGAACGTTTGCTTGATTAATTTTTTATTGTATATGATTCAGTTGTGTTGGCATTAACAGATTTAAATTATTCGAATTATCGCGTTGATGATATTTTACCACAGCTTCGTAAATTGTCGACCACTTTAAAACCCATAAATTTGGCGGTGGAAACGCTTGGTCAAAGAAACGCAAATTTTTTAACTACTGATGCAATTTTAAAATTTCTTTTTGCTTAATTGAAAAAAGTAAATACTGAATTATACAAAGAGTTTTTATCAGTAATAACAGCAAAAATGTCTGAGAGAAGAAACATAGACTTGGTTTCTTTAATGAAATATTTACAAAATAAGGATGTTAAAAGTACACCTGAATTGCCCATCTCAACCAATATAAAAATGACAAAATTTTCTAAGGAGTTAATGAATACAATATTTCCTCAAACTGAACTTGAGAGAGTGAGGCTGAGAATATTCTTGAACTTGAAGAAAGCGCTAAAAATACACTAATTTAAATGAAAGTTAGCTGTTACGATACATCATGTCTCCTTAAAAGCAAATAAAACAGAGGTCATTAAAAACTTGCTGTTAATTCTATAGTAAAAAATGAAATTTCTATTTACGAAAACACGAATATCTTATCAGAAAACTTATCAAAGCTATTGGTTATTTTAAAAAGCATTCAACCCTAATCAATTGAAAGCGAGTGCGTTATTTCAAGCTCTTCATGTTGTTGTACACAAAAGAGAGCTGGTTTGACAGGCAAATCCTTAAATATTCTGTGTTTTTTAAAAGGTTTTTCTTTAAAAAAATAAAATGTAGCTACAAAATCGATGTATTTCTTTAATTAGTTTTTTATTAAATAAATTTTTTTGACTGTTGTTAATCAATAAATTTTATTTTATTTTCGTTATTGATTATTTTACGTTCTGTTATATATTTTTTTTCATTATAATTATAAACTACATATGTATGTGTGTAATGAAATAAAGTATTATTTTACTTATAAGCTTGTTTTTTAGTAATTTTTTTTCAAATAAATCTAATGAAAACATATAACATAACTTTTTGGCAACTTTTAGAAAATATCGCGGGAATTCCAGGGATGTTATGCTTAATCTTCCTGAATCCCAGGACTGAAAAAACAGTCAGAAAAATGACCCTCTAGGGACACGTGAAGCGATATTTATAAGATCTTTGGATTTTAAAATTAACGTTCAAACTAAATTCCATATAACTTTGAAGTTTTTTAATGATTTACTGATTACGTATTAATTACATAATCACTAATGCACTATATAAGTAACTTTCGTTTGAGAAAATCACTTGTTCTGCGGATGAGGGATGAAGCGACGAAATTAATAAACTTTAATTGGCTTCAAAAATTTTTATTTGATAAATTGCAAATTGTATTTAAATTTATTCACAGATTTAAAATAAAATATTTTTTTCTCAATCTTAATTGGAAAAAGGAACACTTATCTAACAAACGTTTGTGGGAGAACGTTATCAAAAACCAATTAAGCGACTCTATAATTTTTGTTATTTACCTTAATTCGACACCTCTTCCACAAATAAAACAAAAGAAATGAAAATAAACCCATAAAAATATAGAAAATAATATTCTTTTATTACTAAAAACACAGAAAAAAGAAAAATAGAGAAAAAACAATTTACGCAAATCCTCAGATTTCTGTGGATCTTTCGAAAATGATTGATTGTTTAATTGCGGTAACAGATGTTGATTTTCACTGTGTATTTCATTAAAATTCTCAATACAGACAAGAAAAACGATTCCCCCAACAAGCAAAAGAAAAAATCCTCGATTTTGCAATTAAGTATGGAAGTTAAATGATTGGTAATTAACAATCCGTTTAAATTAATTGATCATATTCCCCACTGGATATGATTAATTAATTCTCAACTGTGACTAGAGCAATGGATTTTTTTCTAAATATTTAAATAAAGGTGTTGACTACCATCGATTTTTAGATTGCCTAATGTGCTCAGGGGTAACATTAAACCTCGCGACACAGTTTCTTTTTACACTTTTTCTAATCAATAACAAGAAAAATTGCAATTTCGCCAATAATTATTACAAATAAAAATCTTTCTCTTTCTTTCTCTATTTCTTTCTATAAATTTATTTTAAAATAAATAAATAAATGATTTGTTTTTCGATAAAATTAAAAATTAATTTCTTTTTTAGTGAAAATATACGGAAATTTTTAGTTTTTAAGAAAATTGTCTTTGGTCATTCAAAATCGGAGGATATTTCAAATCAATTGATCGAATCTTTTTTTATAAATCAAATATAAAATTACGATCGGATAAATTAAATTTGACAATTTCTCGAAAAAGGAAACATTTATTCGATAAACATTCAAAAATATCACATTAAGGAAAATCGTCGAAAAAGTTTTATTGATCGAACTATTCATTTTTGAAATCATTTTATCGAAAAGATGAATGAGTAAAAATTTAGTTTTTTTTAAACAATAAATGTTTTTTTTAAATAAAAAATTTAATAACCTTGAGGTTGTTTTAATAGATGGAATTGATGTATTATGAAAACGAATTTTTTTGATTTTTGATTATTGATGAAATTTGGAACATTGTTGAACATTACTTGAATAAAATTTTATGAATGAAATTTTATTCATTTTTGTTTGTAAATTATTGTTTGTGTGACCCCTCAGTTCGTTTAGTAAATTATCCGTCGACAATTTACAGTTGTATTTCCTTTCGGAATTCATTTCAAATTAAAATTGTTTAATAAAGCTTTTACACAAAAATTTTATCTTCTGAATCTATGAATTACTCGATGATAGGCAAATGGACAACAAAAGTAAGAAATATGATCTATATGCAGTAAAGTAGATAAGGTATTTTGACGGCCAATGTAATATCAGAATATTTGTTGTATGGGTGCAGCAAACTTTCTTTCCTTATTGTTTTCGATAAGTTGAAAAAAATCATCCTTTTCTTAATAAATTAAAAATGAATCAGGTTTAAAAACTGTTTATGATTGTCTTCATTGACTCAAGTCTATTTCATTTTACCTTTAAGTAAGAGCCCTGGTAGGATAAAGCCGTTTCTTTCAGCCTAAGTGGCGAAAAATTGTAAACAGTGGTGAGCGGTAGTTTTGTAATCAAACTTAGCTAAACTATATCAGAAAAATCCAGCAAGAGTAACAAATTAAATACTATTTTTGTAATAAATTTTGGCTCAATAACAAAGGAGTAATTCAAAATGTCTAATCGACATACAACTTTTTTTTATTATAATATTAATCAGGATCAAATTTTATATCATTCCTTACCAAAAAAAAGAGAATTCGATTTGCGAAGAATATTTGCGAATAGTGTTTATTGTATGTTGGGCTTGGTATGTTGTTTTTACGATTGTGTTTCTCCTATCCAGATGGAAGATTGATAATTTAAATGTTTTGAACCGTCGGATTATTCGGAAAATTTTAAAATGTTAATAACAACTTTAAAATGAAATTAATATATAATAATATTTTAATGAAAATATTTTCAATCTATTTGAAAATGATTTAAAATATTTTAATAGTGGATTATAGCTTAAAGATTTATTTAATCATAAATAAAATTCATAAAAAAAATCATAAATAAAATAATCATAAAAAAATTTTCTAACTACAAACGTTTTGTGTAGAATAGTCCTGGAGGCAATTCAAGTTTTGAGATCAATAAAAGTATTGGAAATTCTTTTAGTGTTCTTCATACGATTGACGTCACTTTCCTGAGAATCATTGATGAAATATATCAATAAACCTTCATTGAAAGCTTCATAGATTGTACATTGGCTATGAACATTGACTAAGAGATTTCAAATAACCGTGAAGAGCGGGAGCATCTTGATTTTTTTATTAGAAATCAAAACAGTGGGACCTAAATCTATGTCTTACTTTTAACTGATCCTACATGTTGCAGATAATAACTTGAAAAACACCATGAATTTTTTTTAATTTTGTGAAAAAATCCAAAAAGTGAATTAATAACGCCATTCAAAAAATGGAATTTTATTGACGCATTATATTTTGGTGGATTTTCTACCATCTTCCGGCTTAATTAACAACAATTTGGCTTTCATTAATATAGAAAAGTGATGATTATGTAAACATCTAGCGTAATAACTTATTACAGGTAGTCGTCGACTTACGACCACGATTGGTTCCGACAGACCGATCGTAACACGATTTGGTCGTAAGTTGAGTAGGCTATATGTACAGTACTGTGCAACTGGTACAACTGGTTTAATATTTGCAAAACATACAAAATTACAAAATACAGGGTTAAAAAATACAATAGGAAACATTTTTCCAATTGCAAAACATAACATATACAAATATATAGACATGTATGAAACATTTTATTAGCCGCTGGTGCTTGGCTGCGGATCATTGATGTCGTCATCTGAGGCAGCAGTTGGGGTTACCGGAGTTGGTTTTTCCATAAACATTGTGAGCTTTGTCTGAATTGTTTGTTTCCAGTTGAAATGGAACACGCATATATGGTAGTGCTACCGGAACCTGGTATGCACTGTCGTACGCGGCGGCTAGCGATTGTGGTCGTAAAGTCGAATGGTCGTAAGTTGCATAGGTCGTAAGTCGACGACTACCTGTAAATATTTTCAACAAATTGGAAGAGAGACTTGTTTGAACATTAATGGATCGATTAAGTGATTTAATCAATAATTCCTCACAAATAACTCTTTCCCAATCATTTTTAAAATTACTGCACGATATTTTAAATGCTTACTGGACAAATGAATTAATTTTAACAAATGAACTTAAAATCCCCCTAACACTAACCTTAATCCTAACCCTTACTTGAAATTAGTTCCTTTGATAAAATTAATTCCTTTGTTGAAATTAATTCTGCATCCCTATTTTAAAATTAGTTGTTACGCAAGATGTTTGCATAATCATCGATTTACTATGTACAAGACAGCAAAATTGATGTTAATTAAGCACGAAGATGGTGGAAAATCCACCGAAATATGTTGCAACAATATTTCTTAATTTTTTGATTGGTGTTATTGATATTCATAAAAATTTGTCATTATTTTTCAAATTTCTTAAAAAATGAATTATTATACTTTTTGACATATTTGCATTTACGTTTTGTTTTAATATACATTCACAAATAATTATTTGACACGTAATAAGTGAGCACAGATTGGTGTGATTTGTTTTATTGATATTTTAAATAATTCTTTTCCATAATATAAAAAAATGTATTTTATATTTATATTTTAAAGAACATAAATAAATGAAATAATAGAAATTCTTAAACGGGATTTAAATTTCAAGTAGTTATTAACTCAGAGAATGACATTTATTGCCTCTGTTATTTCTTGGTTATTTTTTTCTGTCGGGGAACAGAATTAATGTATTTAATCTACGAACATTAAAAAAATCAAAACACTAAAAATCCTTTAAAAAACATAAATTCATAAAAGTAAATGGAAATTATTAAACTCTATCAAGACGAAAAAGTATTTTAACAGATTATTTCCCTAAAAGTCATTTAAAATGCCATCCGATGTGCATAAATGGTTCTCTTCAGGACCGTCATTTGTTGGTATTAATTACAGTGATATTGATATTTACAGTGCTGATATTTACTGTGGCAATGTGAAAGTATCTGTAGTGACCATAGGAAGATTATATTATTAATTAAACTTAATATAAATAAATTGTATTATTCTTTAAATTCTGACATCCACATAAAAATTTACGTAAAAATACTTTAGCATGGTTTTGCAAATCTGAGAGAACATTTTATGTCTTCAGTCCACATGAACTAGCATAGGTGGCATGGTGTACTTCCTTTTTACTGTTATTGAATTAGTCCTCCAATTGAGTGATAGGCGTTGGAGATTTGGTAGCAAAAGGGTCAGAGATAACAAAATAGATTTTTTCAAATTGAAAATAATTCCATTTTTTTAATTTTTTATAAAAATATTAAGTTTTTTCTTATAAAAAAAAGAAATGGAATTTCTGTCAATTTGTGACAATCTTTTTAATCGATAATAATTTGCTATTTAAAGCTGTAAGGATAAAGGCAAATAGAGGGTCTAGAAATTATTCAGTTTTTACAAAGGAGAATCCTACTCAAAGACGCACTTTTTGAATCGTAGTCATGTCTCATGGAGCTTTAACAGAACAAAAGCAGTAGGATTGATATATCTAGAGGTTATTAATATAAATCTCGGTTAAAGCGGCAAATGTTCTACTCCAAAACTTGGATTGAAAGGCCTCTTAAATATATTGATATTTAAATTCCACGATGAAGAGTTTGAATAAAAGACCAGTACAGGCTTAAAATTTGATTGAAGCAAAGTTTAAACTGATTTAATGTCTTCAGGACATCTCTGGAGAAACACCTGCCAATTGCCCACTCGACCGTTGGAATTCATAAGTATTTTAATGGGGATCTTGGTTTTATTCATTAATCAAAAAAACAATTCAGAGAATATTGTGAATCTTAAATCTGGTGCACATACTAAGAAAAGCAAAGGAAAAAGTAATAATCTGAAACGGATAATTCACAATATTTACTTAATGGAAACATTAATACGTTATTTTGCATTTAATTTTGAATTTTAATAAATGTTGTTAATGTAATGTTGACCCTCTGAAATATAAATATTAAGTGTACAAATATGAAAGTTCGTTTTTTTTACGATTTAAAAAATTTTAATTTCCAAAACATTTTTATTTAAACTTTTATTAATAAGAACAACCATTATTAACAACAACATTATTCTAATTTATTGGTAATTTATGGATTCCATCAAAAAAGAATTTCGGTTGTTTCGACGCAATCCATTTATGGAGCCATTTTCGCACTTCTTCGTGTTTTGTGAACTACTATTCCGGCAATCCGTGAACCATTGATCGAAATAAGGGATGATCCGACGAAGCAATGTCAGGAGAGTATGACTGGGGGGTAAGATTTTGCAGTTCAGTTCTTTTATTGCATTTATGGCCGGTTTTACAACATGAGGTCTTGCATCGTCGTGATTTTATGTATAACTTCTATAAAGTCTGTTCTCTTCTTCATAGGGATCCAATATTTGTTTTTTTGTCGTCACGATATTGTTTTTCAGTAGCCATTCTTTTGTCTTTCCCATTTTAATATTTTCTTTAATCTGTTCTATTTCTTTATCATTCGTCTGCCAAATGAACTCTTCTGAATCTTCTGTCAATGCTAGGATTCTAGTTTTAACTTTTCCTTTTTTAGCGTCATCGTGCATTGTCTGACATTGTACACATAGTTTACATGTATTTCTCGACATTGAGTCTGCATTGATGTTTTTTTCGCCCTTACGGTATTCCATCCTCATGTCTAGTCCACTAAGGAAGTTTATCCAAGTTTGAAATTGTGGAGTTATTGGGTTCTTTGTTTTCATCATGAATGTGATGGCCTTATAGTCTGTTCTAAGTAGAAACTTCTTTCCGTATAAGAAATGTTTGAAGTGTTGGGTAAAGTAAAAGATTGCCAATAATTCTTTTTTTGTAATACAGTATCATAGTTCGTGTTTGTTCATCTTGTGGGATCCATATGCTATTAGTCTTTCCCTTCCGTATGCATCTTTCTGTGCCAGTACTGCCCCGATTGTATCCAGTACGAACTCCTTTTCAAAATCTGGATATGCTAGGATCAGTGTTTTTGTCATTTTATCTTTTAATGTCTGAAATGCTTCGTCACATTCCTTTGTCCATGTCAATTTTTTATCTTTATTTGTTCCACATAGCCCTTTTAGTATTTTTGAGTATTTTGCATAATCCTTCAAAAATTTTCTATAATAGTTCGTGAGCCCCAAGAAACTACTTAAATGTTTAATGCATGAAGGATTTTGAAATTTGTCGATTGCTTCAATTTTCGTTTTATCTGTCTCTATACCATCTTTACTCACGACATATCCTAAAAATTTTGTCTTTTCTACCATGAATTGACACTTTTCATGGTTTATCCGAAGGCCCGATTCATTAATCTTTTGAAATATGTGTTCGACTCGTTTGAAATGTTCTTCTTTGTCTTTTGTGAAGATTAGAATATGGTCCAGGTATTCAACTGCTTCTTCCCAGTTTAATTCTCCTAACACTCTTCTCATTAGTTCCTGAAATGTCGCTGGGGCAGCTGCAATTCTGAATGGCATTCTTTTAAAACAATATTGGCCGTTCTTTGTCGAAAATGCAGTCTTTAATTTTGAATCGTTCTCCAATTCAACTTGATGATATGCGCTCCCCAAGTCGATCGTGCTGAAGTATTTTGCTCCATTTAATGTATTTAGCATTTCTTCTACATTTGGCATTGGAAATGCTGGTCTGATTGTGACTTTATTTAATTGTCGAAAATCAACACATACTAGGATATCCTGTTTGTCTTTTTTCCATACGCATACTAGCGGAAAATTCCACGGCGAACTGCATTTTTCAATGATATCATTTTCCTCGTAATTCTTGATAATATCATCTAGTTTTTCCTCAAAGTGTTTTGGCTGTCGGTACGGTTTTACCAATATTGGTTCTCCTTGTGTTTCAATTTTATACTTAGTTAGTGTGGTCTTCCCTATATCCCATTTTTCCGCCATAAATATCGTTTTATATTCTATTAGTAATTTCATTAATGGGTTCCATCTATCTTATCTGCGTATATTTCCCTTATTCTTTTAAGTCTGTGTCCGACAGTTAAAGTATCACGTATTACCAGCACTCCTTCGTTGTATCCTGTTTCTTTCTTTAGTTTTATGTTGAATTTATTTAGGAAATCTATTCCTGCAATCATTTCGGGTTTCAAATCTTCTACCACAAAAAATCCACTGTTTTCTGTATTCTTTCAATCTTAATCTTTGGTTGTACTATTCCGTAATTTACTAGTTCCGAATCGTTAGCACAGTGTATACGTCTTTTTGTCTCCTTTATTTTGATATTTATCATATTTTTGAGTTCGCCTACTTTAATTACATTGACTCGTGCGCCCGTATCCAGTAGACATCGTAATTTTTTATTCTTTATTTGAAATCCTATACTAGGTCTCCCTTTCAGATCTTCATATTCTATTTTAAACTTTGATATTTTCATTATCTCTGTGCTTCTTTCTTCATCATTTTCTATGATCACACTGTCACATCTCTAAAATATTTTTCTCTTAGGAGAAAAAAATTGTTTATCGCTTCTGGGGTCATGAATAACTAATATTGCTTTTCTTTCTTCCTTAAATCCCAAAATCTTTGAATATCTCTCAAAGCTTATTAGGAATTCTTCTAATTTTACTTCTGACCCATTGAATGTCTCCGGTCCCTTGATAATTGGTGTCACGTGGTCGTGTGTCGCCATATTAAGAACATTTAAACAACTCTCATTTGAATGTTTATTACAATCACATTTAGAGTCATTATGATTCTCAGAAAGTCTTTCATCGTTTGTCATCCTTCTAATTGGTTTTCTTATTTCTGTTTTTAATCATGATTATTCGAACATTTTTTCTAAATTATTTTTTTAAAAATATTAATTAAAAAAATAATAATTTTTACCATTTTTCAATAAATCTTAAAATAATAAAAATGTCATCAAATTATTAAAAATGCATTTAATTTAAATTTTACTAAAAAATATTAAACTTAATTTTAATTGTGTTCGAACAGTCAATCACTTTAAATTTAAATAAAAAAATACAAATTTCCATCTGGGTGGGAGAATCACCATTGTAAATTCAACATACTTAAATCAACATACAGCATCCATACATTTACACATTCAAACAAATTAAAATATTCCTCACAACAGTGAAAGCCGCTTATAGTGGCTACGTCTGTCCAGCCAGATTTTTTAAAATAATTTTTTAAAACTATTTAAATTTTGATCAGCGAACTAAAAACAACTAACTTCTTACAGACAACTTTAGTATAGAGTGGCCGGCCGATTATGCAGGCCAAAACTGGCTAGACGGAAGTGGCCACTATATAAGCGGATTTCACTCTATTAAAACTCTACTGCATTTTATCTTCTTTACTTATTTTACAATAAATTTCTATTGTTTACTTTTATAATTAAATATTAATTTAAATTTTTTTTTAATCTTTAATTCAGAAATTTAAGAGACATCAGAAATCGTCACAATAAAAGAATTGAAAAATCTCAACCATGCATTATTTATAAATGGAGTAGTCTATGGATTCCTTGACGTCACTACATATATACAGCTATAGTACAACTAATGTATCATTTCTCTCCCCCGATTCCAAACAAACAGATTTTTTCGATATAACAAAAAAATTAACAAGCGCAATTATGTTTACTCGGAAAAGTCTCTACAATAAACTAAAACATTGCAAAGCTCAAACAAATAATCAAAATACCATATTTTAATTATTTAAAGCATTTAAGAAGAGCATTTACAATAATATAGGTAGCTTCAAACGGATTTCAAAGCTAATCTGGTTAATAAATTTAATTATCGCAGGTGTAAAAACTTGAACATTAGAGAGACAAATCGTGATATCAAAATCAGGGCTAGTGAGCATTCACAATCAATTCGATCGAGTAAGGTTCTTGATCATTGGTTACTCTGTAAAAATAGAATCTCTTCTGTTTCAAAGAATGAGTTTTCTGTCTTAAAGAAGGGCTCCAATTCACATTATGGATGGCAGTTCTGTGAATCATTATTAGTAAGACACAACAACCCATTCAAAATGAGCAAAGATAGACTGTCTCAATTCTTAATATATTTAATGAAAATTAATAGAAATAGTTCAGAAACATGTACAATAATCAAATTTCTTAAAAAAGCTTTAGCAAAGTTATTTTTCAAAAATATCATATTAGCTTTCCCGAAAGTCAATAAAATATATATATAGCCATTTATTAAAAACATATTTAATTTTATTTATTTATATTATTTATTTGATGATGAAGATACATATTTTTATGAAGAAATATTCTTTGTTTATTATGTTTAATGACATTTAGTAATTTAATTAGAATGAAGTTTCTTTCTCAGATGCTTTATTTACCAAGTCACTTATAATTAGCACCAATGTCGCAGAAAGATTAAAAATCGAAAGGAAAGGGAAATAATTTGGCATGGTTGTTTTTATCATTTGATACTCTTTGAAGCAAATTTTATGTTTTTTATTTGAAATTCTATAAACGTAAATGTCTATCATTCTTAATTATAACCTTTTGTGATTATATTCATGTATCAGCTCTGGTGACTTTATTCTAGGAATATAAATGGTAAAATTAGTCCAAATTAAAAATTCATTTCCTGATTTCCACCAAAAGAAGATCGAGAATGTAATAACATTTTCGAATTTTATATTTTAATTTTGTGACCCATTTATTTCAAGGAAAATAGGAAAATTCAACTGATTTGAATAATAAAAATATTATAATAAAAGATATTAATACAAATAATAAAAATTGTTTTTATATTTTATGTTTTTTTTAATTTTTTTGTATTATTACTTAACTTTTATATACGTGGGTCTCCCATCTCTTGCGAATGGTATTGAGCCTCTAGGCTCTTTAGAGGGTCACCCAAACTAAAGAATCACTAATAGCCCCCCGATAGGCCTCCTACGGGGTCGGATAGTTTCGGTCTCCGAGATCTTTTCGGGTTCCCTGTGAGAAACGACCACCCATAGATTGTATAGCCATGGTTCTTTGGTCTTTCTAAGTCTTTCTAAGTCTTTCACATGGACTTTGTACAGCCGTGAAAGGGACATCTGAACTTGCAGTTAGATCTGCAATCCTAAAAGTCAGATGTGTTTCTTCAGTACCTATCGCTTCTTCCACCGCCGTCGAGATAGTCGGGGGGTCCGTCACGGATTGAATCTGGTTGCCTGAAATATTGAGGTTTTCTACGACTCTTTCTTCTGTGGTTGTACTGGTTTGCGCTGGTGTCATTGTCGATTCTCCAATTTCTTCTGTCTCCTCCAATTTATGATTCCGGTAGAGGCGCCTGGTCAGCCACCCCTTCATTTTGTACGACTTTTTGCATAGTGTACATGGGGATGGCAATTGCTATTGTTGAATCTCATTGAGCTGATCAGGATTAGCGGAAGCGGACACCGTGTGGTCCCTTTTCATATACGTAATTACTTGCAACACTGATATAATAGCTCGAAAAACACTTTATTATATTTGATACATCAAAACAACAATGTATAATATATTTGCAAAAAAATATATAGCAGACATTTAAAATATATTTGAAATAAGAAGCCATGCACAATAAAACTATATGTAGTGACCAAAAAAATTAAATTATATTAATATTTATAAATATACGTATATATTAAAATCATATATTTTTATTTATACCAAAAAAATTGATACTGATTTATCGCAGAGTGATTTATGTATTGTTTAATAATAATAAATTTGCGCTTATCGTTCAAAAAAATTTCGACTTTTTGTTTTTGAATTATTTTATGCATTGTTTTATTTTACAACGGGAACGCGGGCCGGATTCAGTTTTTCAGTCGATGAGTTGCTTTTCTTTGTCGTTTTTATTTTCATGAGGTCCCAAAATTGAAAGCAAAAAGACTATCGACAGATTCGGTCGGCCTCAACCGCCGGATATTCTTACCGATCAATTGGTCTATTCCGATCGAGTCGTTCTCAAATCGGCTGTCAGGGGCTACCTGTTAGTTCTCAATGAAATCGATAGGACCGAACGTGCTGCCAACAGCATCGAGCGTCGATCCATACGATTGACTTTCCAGAGAGCCGACAGTATACAATAAATTTATTCATAATCTCTGTTAAATAATATATCATATTTCTTTGAATAAATGATCCGTCGTTTATTTCACTCAAGAGTAGTCAACCTTATTCCCACCTACCAAAAGTAAGCGATCGAAATATATTAACATATTTAAATATAAACATATAATGTAACCTGATCAATAAAAGACTAAATGAATTACTTGGAGGTTTAGGTGATATTTGGTTATACATATTGACTTCGCGGTCGATGAAGTACCTACCAAAGCGTTTCGAAGTGTGATTTTTATTTAAAGACTATTGAAATTGATAAGAGGATTAAACATTGACTGAACAGCAAATTTTGATTAAATTTTTCGACAAAATCACAGGAAATAATTCAGGTATATTCAGACCACAATTCTTAAAATAAACTTCAGTATACATGATGTTTTTTTCAGGTTGCCACTGTAAAACAATATGGAGGGTCGGTGATGGTATGAGGTTGTTTTACCCGAGGGGCAACTGGACAACTGCTTTAGTGTCACAGATGAGTCAATAGCCAGAAATCAGTCAATATTTTATGTAATTATCTTTTGGCCGGAATAGAGCGCAATGACATTTCAACAAAATAAAAATATATGATTTTAATATATACGTATATTTATAAATATTAATATAATTTAATTTTTTTGGTCACTACCTATAGTTTAATTGTGCATGGCTTCTTATTTCAAATATATTTTAAATGTCTGATATATATTTTTTTGCAAGCAAATATATTATACATTGTTGTTTTGATGTATCAAATATAATAAAGTGTTTTTCGAGCTATTATGTCAGTGTTGCAAGTAATTACGTCAATAAAAGTTAAGTGACTTATCACACTCCCGAAGTAGGGAATAGTTGGTTGGAGATTATAGAAAATCATATATTGCAATGTGTACATCAAAGCCCCAGGTTCAACCAAATAGAGAAGATGTTTGACGAGTTAGAGAAGCGAGTAAGAAGGAGAACACCTCTCTATACGAAGCTCGTTGCACTGAGTCATTAGTTGCAGAAAGAGTTTACCTCAATGTCAATGGAATTTGTGCATAGTATTGTAAATAGCATGCCTGAGAAAGTTTCTGAGATTACATTGTTTAACTAAATACTGATCTGGTTTGCTCTTATTATGGAATTCATGAAAATAAATTGTTATTTCATTATTCAACTTTCTGTTGCTTCATAGAAAATAGTTATTCAACATCATTACTCTAAAAAAAATGGTGGTCCGATACTTTTCCGAGAGCAGTGTATTTTTTTCTTTCTTTTTGACCTTACCCATTGTGACATGGGTGCACCCAATTTTACACAAGCCTTCGCTACATCTCTCTATTTGTAGCCTCTCTTCTCAGACCTTCCATGTTCAGTTCACTCTTTTCTTTTAAGTCATCTGTCCATTGTCTCTTTGGTCTTTCTCCTTCCATTCTTCCTTCAATCATAACCTTCGCTTGTACTTGTTTAACTAAAAAGACAATGACTATAATGTTATCACAAATATATAAGTCAAAAACCTTAAATTAAAAGTGATATTAACTTATATAACAAGTATAAGATAAAACTACTCCAAAAACGTACATATTCAAACACTAAAAAATACTAACCTGATTTTTTGACAAAATTTAAACTCAACCTAATAATTCTTTAACAATTTAATCAAAATCTTTTATCTGTTTGTCAAGCAAAATGTTCATTAAAAAGTATTTAATCGAAAATTATTTTCAACCAAGAAAATGGATAATGGATAAAATATAAAACAATATTTCTACCAGTAAAACCAAAAAACGAAAATCGGTTTCGGATTCTTCGCCAACGAAAAATCTCGGGGAAAAAATTAATTTTATCAAATTTAAATTCTGTTATGAAACTAATTTATTTCAATTATTAAAATGACGACTTTTATTTGGTAATGGATTTTATCAAGCTCAATTGTCACAGGCCTAATGGAATGGTGAGCATATTGCACGACACCGATCATCGACACTCATAAAATAATTTTTTGATGAAATTTTAAACCTTTTTAAACAATTAAAACTTAATTCGAATAAAAACGTTCATAAACTAATTTATATTATCTGAATGTCAATTCAAAGTGCAATAAAATAAGAATAAAAATAACAGTGGTAGTGATATACAGTGTTATTCCGAAATATAAGCTTTCTATTATTGATCAATTTATTTTCAGAAATCAATTAAAAGTTTTGTCAGATCAAGATCTTTGACTGGTGACGAAATCAGAGGTATTAATAATGAGGTAATCAGTAATAAAGATTCTACTTTTATTTTATTCCAATTCTTTTCATTTACCTTAGCCGTTGGGCCGTGGGTTCACCCAATAATGCACAAGCATTATGGCTTGGTTTTGCAAATTGTTCAGTGTATCAGTAGTCACGTAACCTGGTGGCGCCTATCTCCTCTCCAGGAATTAATGGCCATTGACTCTAAGGAACTCATCTTAAAAGAACTCGTCCACCCTTTGTCAGATTTTGTTTTTCATCCTGTTGATTGTCCACACACCTCTTCGCCCAGATTGCTCTTGCTGAGGGAGCCGGTTTAGTTAGCAAAACTTCAAAAATTTATATTTGAAATAATTATGTCAATCACTGCATCTGAAAAGAATCGCTGTTCTCTGCATTTAGACCAACACCTTAGTAATTATATTAAGGCAATACCGCTTCCAAAATCTCTGAATCACTATTTTTGAAAACTTATTATTGTTTAAAGATAAACAATTTTAAAGGAAATAAAATTGTATTTTTACAATAAAAAAATTGAATTCATAAAAAGATTCTAAAAATAAATAACTTTAATTTGTGACACAACAATCAAATTCACGAATTTTCTTATAAATAAATATTTAATTACGTGGTGTGCCCGGACTACCTATGATTGAATATTTTTTAATAATTATTTTTGTTATCATGACTTGCATAAATAATGATAGGTTATTGGTATATTTTTTGTTTTATTTAATTATTCGGTATTTGTTTTGCAGAGTTTCATTTCAAAATTTTTCCCGAGTTATGCTACATCCAGTAGAATATCGTAGTGTAATAAAATTCTTCATTTTGCCAGGTGAGAAGAATGAAAATATTTCAACTCAGTTGATGGAAACTTATGGGAATACTTACCCTTCACGCACTATAATCTACCATTGGATTGATCAGTCTAGATATGGGCCAGAATCAGTGTTTGATGATGAAAGTGTGGCGCCCATGCGAAATTTCTAATCGAAAGAAAGCAGAGTGTGCCAGGATTGTGAGGGCAGAGCGACGAATTACCTAAGAAGGCTGTCGGAGATATTGAATGTGAGTAAAGGAAGCATGGGAACCATTTTGAATGATTTTGAAATTCAGAAATTGACATCCAGATTCGTTTCACGCTTCCTCACCATATTTCACCAAGAAGCTCCGATCTGGAACATCCCATCGGAAATCCGGGATGCTGAGCATTTTTTGGGATTAAACTGGTGTCTTTTTAGTCGATTTTGCTAGAAAGGTGTTCACATAAACTCCACGTACTATAGTGATAGTATTCAGAAGTGCAGACGAGCTCGATGAAAGCCGCGTGGCTATCCACTGTGGCTATTACAAGATTATGCTTCTATTCACAAAAGTGCTGAAACAATGGAAACAATTTCGAAAAGTGAATTTGTGTTGCTGGATCACCCTCCATATATTTCGGATCTTGCACCAAGTGATTTTTATCTATTTAGTAACATGAAAAGACATTTGAGAGGCCAAAAGTTTGAAAATACTGATGATCTGCTTCAGTGTGTAAAGGATTTCCTGGTGGAGCAGCCACCAATGTTGTACAAAATTGTTTTCTTGGAACTTGTTGATCGTTGGAAGAAGTGTGTGACTCATGAAGGGTCTTATGTTGAGAACTAGTACCTTTATGTGATTAGTGTTCCTGTGTTGTAATATGAGGCTCCTGTTATTTTGCTTTCTTCCTTAGTCCGGGTTTTTATTGGGCAAACCACGTAGTTAATAAAAATACAATTTACAAACAAAATATTTTTTTACAATGAACATAAAATAATAAAAAAATTAAATGGAAAAATTTTACATTCAAATTTAGTAAGAAAGTAAAACACAACTGTTGGAGTTCCTTTTGGTGAACTTTAAATTTTTGATATTTTTTTAAAATTAAAAATCATATTTATATTTTAGATGAATTAAAAATAATGTTCAACTAATTAAAATGAAATAATTTTTTATATAAAAAATTTATGTTTATAGATAATATTTTTTACTAATTAAAATAAATAAGATTGCATAAAAAAATATATTTTGTAGGTAATATTTCTACTAATTAAATTGAAATAATTTTAGTAAAAGTTACAGTTCACAGATAGTATGTTACTAATTAAAATGAAATAAGTTTTGTAAAAAATTTTAGAGTAATGATAACATTTTAATTAAATTGAGACAAATTTTTATAAAAATTAAGTTTTAAAAATTCACAATTAAAATATCATCTTCGAAGTTAAAGAATATTGTAAAAAAGATTTTGATATATTTTGTAACACTGTTTAAAATAAAATTAGAATGTTTTTCGAATTTAATTGTACACGGAAAGTTTTTATTAAAAAAAATAATTTATTGAATATTTTAAAATCAATTCTAAAATAAAAATCATAATGTTATTGAATTTAATTGTCAATGAAAAATTTTATTAAAAAAATAATTTAAAATGGAATGATTTAAAATTAAAGAAAAATTATTTAGGAATTGAATTTTTACAGCATATTTTAATTAAAATATTTTTAAAGATCTAAATTTATGCAAAATTGAAGAAAATAACATGTATATATATATATATATATATATAT
>MQRK01229938.1:6451-18250 GCA_001938485.1 Girardia tigrina
GGCAAAGAGAAAGAGCAATTTATAAATACGTATAACGATAGATAATTTGTTATGTAAATTTTGAAACAATATTGTTATTAAAGAAAACTTAAATACAACTGATTTATGTTTTAGATCTTATAAAAACAATGATATTATAAGATAAAATATGAAAGAAATATGATAAAATTTGTTTTAATTATAACTAATTAAATGGCATGAAAAAAATGATATAATACAAAATAAATCACAATGGAAAATAAAAACTTGACTTAAAAGATTCACAAATAAATAAGTTACTTTGCAAATAGAATTCTTTTGACTGAAGCAAGAACTTTATATTGAAGTAATTGAGATATTTGGATTCATAAATGCAAGAGACACGGAAACGAATGTTTCAAAACTGAGATTGATTAATAATTGCATGCTTCATTATAGGTATCAGTTAATAACGATATGAATTTTAATGAAAACTTTTGAAATTACATGTTTTCGGAATAGAGATTGACAAAACTAATATAATAAGTTTTATCCGTAATTGATGACTTTGATGATGAATGAGCAAATAATTTTTACATTCCGCTTCACTTTTATATGATGAACTTGTATATATAACTAATTCCTATCAATTAGCATTGTTAGGACGAATATAATTATTATAAATTATTATTATTAAGTTATTGTTTAAAGTTACCATTCAAATCTGTATTAATTTTAATTAATTAAATATGGTTCAAATTATTTGTTATTGTTTTAATCAGAAAGTATAGTTTGGTAGCAAGTTTGAATTCGTGTTTTAAATTCAATTTAGATATTCATTAACAAGCATTTCTCTCTTCTTGTTTTCTTCTTTTGGACAACTCAGTTATTTTTTTTCTAACTTTGTTTGTCTATTTGTCAAAAAAATTTCTACATTCATAATTTGTCATCGACGTTCTTTTTGGATATTTTTTATGTTCAAAGCATTTGAATGTGCAATATCAAAGAGCTGTTTTTATTTTTCTCTAGTGAACTTCTTTCAGCTCATTTTTAGAGAATGTTTGACTTTATTCTCCTTATTGTTCTTCAGATTTTTCCATTGTAAAACAGAGTCTGAGTTTTACAATGACATACTGTTTCAGATATGTTGGTATACCATCTGTTTATAGATTTTCATAGCATTTTCAGCAATAGAACAACTTGCTTCTCTAATGTTTTGCTTTTCAGTCAGCTAGTATTTAAAAACAGAGTCATTGCTCTATTTCTCAATGTAAGCTTGGGGAGAAGTAGAAATTACAACAGCTGAAAAATAAGCCATATTTTCGTTTCTTTTTATAACCGATTAAGTACATTGATTTCTTTGTATGACTGGTAGAATATGAGTTGCTGTGCGCGCACTTATAAATGAAGGTAGGCTTAAATTGTTACTCCAAATTGAGATTTAATTCCCATTCTATATATGAACCTTTTATCAATATTAGACCCTTCACTAACTACCCCTCAACCATGAAAGCAGTAAACCCCGATAACACTTAATTTAATACAAATATTAACATCAGCTTATTAAGTTCTTGAAACGAAATATAAACCGGTACAATAATTAAGTTAAATGGTAAATAACGAAATAGAAGTTGGTAGGGGGTTCTTTTAGGTGAACTTTAAATTTTTTAATTTTTTAATTAAAAACATTTTTATAATTGAGATAAGTTAAAATAATGTTTGAAATAAGTTTAAAATAAAAATGAAATAAGTTTTTATAAAAAAATTATGGTATATAGGTAATATTTTACTAATTAAATTTAAACAACTTTTTATAAAAATTATACTACTCAAATTCATATGTATTCGGACACGTAAAATAATTCTTATTAAAAATTTTAAATTATAAATAATATGTACTTATTTGTATTATAGATGAATTAATTTGATATTTTACGATAATCCAAATACAATTTAATCGCACAATTACAAACCCTCTCAAAACACAAACAAACAAAATATCAAATCATATTAATCATTTAAACATCAACTTCACCAACCCTTATACACCACAATTCCACAAACACGCGTCTGTCAGTATACCTGAAAACAGAATCCCGTTTATTGAGAAAATATACAACGACACAGCAAACAATTTAAATGTTCACCTTTTCAATTCACTTCTCAAGAAGATAGAAAATATTGAAACGGAAAACAAAATATTAAATACAGAAATATTCGAACTAAAGAAACAACAAAAAGAAATGGAGAACAAATTCGCCAATTATGACGCAAAGGATTTTGGAAAACAGAAAAAAAACAAACAAACATATGCTGGTACCATGAACGTTATGGAAACGATGCTTTCAAATGCCAAAAACCTTGTTCCTTCAGACAAAACAGTAATAACACAATCAAACTAAGAATTCGAACTTTTTATAATTCAAATATTAAAATTGATTACAAAACAAATTCTATCAACAATATAAATACACGTCTAACCAAAGGGGAGAAAGTACTTAAAATATCTAAAAATAAAACAATAAAAACTAAACTTTTGAAACCTAAAGAACAATCATCAACCCAAATAGATCATAAATATTCTGAAAACTGCTACAACAACTTGTATATAACAATAAAAAAAGAATCACAAACACAAAAGTTCTACTGTGACAAAAATACTTCCGAGAAACAAGTTCAAATTTTGGAATCCGTCTATAAAGAATCAACGGATAAATATAACCAAACCACAAACACAATCATCATCCAAGCAAAATCCACATCCAGAGAAGTAGAAACTAATAAGCCAACAATCAAAGATGATTCGTCACAAACCGACACTATAAACATTAAAAAAATTTCTCAGAATCAACAACACAGATTACTCCATACGATGACTTACCCTCATTGAAAGACAGAGACAAAAACACACAACCCGAACTAAGTAAAGAAAATAATTGTTTTAACAAGACAAACATTTACAGCCCAAATGAAGAAACTGATTTCGACATCAATTTCAGTAATGGTACAAGTCCTGATTATTATCCAGAACAATACCCATCAACAGAAAAATAAACCAAGTAAACAACATAATACACGTAAAACAATTCAAGAGCACCGATCAGCAATCAACAAAAATCAACAATAGTTTTACAGAAATATGCCCAGAGATTTCTAAAATAACCTTAAATATCCAAAGGCCGTTATCAATTTCTCTCTCTGTCAGTATAATGTGAGTAAACATTATTTATTTCTCTTATCAGCCACTTTCTTGTTGTCTTGACTTTGTTCAATTTTTTTATCTTTCTGTTGTTTGTTAAAGAAAAATAAAATATTTTGAAACAATTTATTTTTATTTATTGGTTAAAGGTAATCCTAACAGAGGAACTATTATTCAGTTAGAATTACTTTTACAGCTATCAACCTTCTCAAAAATAATGTTTAATTGTATTGGAGCATGTAGATGATGGAAGGTAGATTCAATGGATGTTTTCATTTTAAGTGATTCCTTAAGTTAGTTGTACCACCACCAATTGTTACTTTTTCTGGTAAAATTTTGCATTTTACTTTTCCATTTTTCACTTTTGATTTGTCAAAAATGTTCCTCACGTTGCTCATGATTACTTGGAAAAAATATATGTTTAAAATAAAATTTATAATTAAAATTTTAATACCTTGAAATTTATTAAGAAAAAATAATTTGATATTCCAACAAAATTAGGTAATTAATTTTTTAAATAATAATAATATAAATTTCTCAACTTTTTAAATTAATGTAATATAAAGTAATGTTCATATAATTTAAGTAATTTTAAAATAATTTTTAATAAAAATTATTTATTAAAAATAATAAATAACGATGCACCGGAAATTAATTTTGGTGCACCGCGCTCAGTCCTAAGACAAACATGTCACATAATAATTCTTTTACATTAAAATTTCAGATTCTTAAGCGTTAGGTCATTGTTCTTGTTCTTGTTTTCACTTAATACGACTAAGCAGATCTGAACAGATTAATATTCAAGACCGAAAAGTTGAATATCGGGAAAACCACACTGATTAAGCACAAAATAAAAATGCTCAGACACTCAATACTAATGAAACTTTATCGGCATCCAAAACATTTCTAGGAGAACATAAATGATGTTATTTGAAATTTCGAAGAAAATGATATAATCTATGAGTATAGTTCACCGTGGGCATTTCTATTAGTATATTTAAGGAAAAAGGAAAAACAAGGCATTCGAATATGCTTAGACTGCCGTCAGTTGAACAGAATTACCATCGAAGCAACGTTCCCTTTACCAAACATAGTTGATATACTAAACGTGCTGAATATAGCACAATATTTTAATACGATTTATCTCAGAAAGTTGTTCTGCTAAGTCAAGTTGGAAGAAGAATCAGAGAACCAAACAACATTCTATACAAATAACAGATTATATTTTTTCAAAAGAATGCTTTTTGTAATAGCAGCAGCCTCTGCAACTTTCCAAGATGTAATAATCGAAATTCTAGGAGCCTTGAATTGGAAAAAATCTGTAGTATATTTTAATCAGATTTTCATTTTTGCGGAAAGTAAAGAAGAACATATTTAACGAATAAAACATGTAATGGAGAAAAAGAGAAATCAGATTTAAGAATAAATCCAGAATGGTACTTTTTCCTAACAGAAAGATTAATTTTTTTGGATATATTTTCAGCAAGAATGACAAAGAAACAAATCTAATAATGTTTGATGCAAATTAAGAATTTTAGAACCCCTTATACATTAAACATTTGGTAATTTTCTTGGGTCTGACGAGTTATTACAGAAGATTTTTAAAAGATTATGTGAAATTCATAAAAGTAATAGAGGGCTAGTGCGGTAAGAATAAAGACAAAATGATAGTATGGAGTGAAAAATGTGATG
Organism: Girardia tigrina; assembly: GCA_001938485.1. Taxonomy (NCBI): domain Eukaryota; kingdom Metazoa; phylum Platyhelminthes; order Tricladida; family Dugesiidae; genus Girardia; species Girardia tigrina. The sequence continues at coordinate 11,301 of MQRK01229938.1, forward strand.
AAGCTTTTCGAAAATTGAAATAGAAAATAATTAAAATCTCGATCTTCACATACCGAGACTTTAAGAAAGAGATTATACTACCCAAATACATATGTATTCGGACACGTAAAATAATTCTTATTAAAAATTTTAAATTATAAATAATATATACTTATTTGTATTATAGATGAATTAATTTGATATTTTACCATAATCTAAATACAATTCTAAAATAATTTGAAGAAATCAAATAAAAAAAGTTAACTAATAAAAATTTTATTCGCATTTAAAAATTTGTTCTCAAATTCAGAAGAATTCGAACATCTGCTTTTCAATTCAAAAGAATTCGGACACCTGCTATTTAAAATCTTGTAACATCGCCCTTTGCTTTTATGACATCTTCCATTCTTCTATTCATTGAATTGTATAAATCCTGACATTTATCAATGGAAAAACTATTCCATATTGCTAAAATTTTATTCTTCAAATCAATTTTATTTTAGGACGTTTTTTTCGTAATTCCTTTTTCATAATTACCCAAACATTCTCTTTTGGTCTTAAATCTGGGCTTCTGAAGATCATGTCCAGAAAGACATATTATTTTTCATCATCCAAGTTTTTGTAAATTTAGAAGTATGACAAGATACTCGTCTTGTAGAAAAATGAAATCTCCATTGTCAAAATATTTCGTAATAGATGGGATGAGACTTTCTCTTAATATCTCGGTATTCTTTGTAGAGTTCATTATACCCTCTATAAAGTGAAGACTGCCAAGTCCTTTGCTTGTCATACAATCCCAAATCATAACACTTTCTGGAAATTTCAGAGTTCGGTTTTAACAGTTCGATAATAATGAATCGGTACTAAGTCTTAAGACCGATTTTCCATTTTCACCCATAGACAATTCAAAACGAGATTCGTCTGAAAAATAACTTTATTCCAATCATTTTGGCTCCATTTACTATGATTAAGAGCCCATTCAAGTCTCTTTTTCTTTTGAATAGGTGACAGAAACGGTTTGTTTTTAGCCTTAAAGAAGTGTTACGCAATGCTTATATTTCATTAAGAAAATCTTCCCTTGTAGAATGAATAATTTAATTCATGTATTAGACGTAGACAAGTGGACGGAGAAGAAGAAATGCCTGTTTGCATACTCCATTTCTCGTTGATTTCATGAACAGTAGCACGACGATATTGAGGAATTAACCTATTCAAACACCGGTTATCAGTAGCGGAAGTCAACTTTGCTCGTCCAGATTTCTTTGGCGATGAGTTATTCTGACGGTATTTAGCTTTTTTAATGTTATCGAACACCGTCGATTTACTTATCTCTAAAATATTTGAAATTTCCCTTACTGTTTTTCCTTTAACGTGCATGGCAAATATTTTCTCACGCATTTCCGTATGCATCTTTTTTCCACGAACCATATTTTAAAAATAACGAAAATTTAATCGACTGAAATATTTAAACAATAATAACTACATGTGTTTTTACTAATAATCCATATTGAATTTAAAATAATTCATTGCCTACATTTATATTATAATTTTTATTAAGTGTCCGAATTAAATCAAACATTTTGAAAGTTTTCTCTTTACAGAATAAAATTCATCATTTTCGGAATGTTATCAATAGTACATTGAATTGTGACCAAACACCTCATCATTCGAGACATTTCATCGTTATAGCAATTCATCATTATAGTATTTCATCACCATAACATTTCATTTTGTCCATTTTTTAATTTTGTCCATTTTTTAATTATGTCCATTTTTTATTATTTTAAATATATTTAATATTTACTTGTTACTTTAAATAATATTGTTTTTTTTGGGTGTTTTGAAATAAAATTTGTTTTATTTGTAATGTCTTTGTGTTTTACTGTAATGAATTTTGTTGTAGAATAGTAAAAAAATGAAATAAAGTCAAGAAAAAATAAAAAACAAAAAAGAACCTGTTTGTGGGACTAGCATTTACTTGACAAACTGGATAAGGAACCAAAATTGGGGAAACCAATATGCCCTTTAATTTAATTACCTGTACAAATTTACTTTACATCCAAATCCTATAAAATTTTTGTTCCATTAGTTGCACTATTCAACAAAACTGCAAACTGTTGCAACATGTTGCAAAATTGCTCAGTATGTTAATTCCTCAATTGCACCTACATTTATGCAATGATGAAAAATATCTATAAATAATAAAAATAAATACATACATTTAAAACAACAGTATTTAAAGTAAGTATTGAATATATTTAAAATAATAAAAATGGACATAATTAAAAAAGGGACAAAATTAAAAAATGAACAAAATGATATGTTATGGTGATGAAATACTGTAATGATGAATTGCTATAATGATGAAATGTTCCAAGGATGACGTCTCGACTGATGAGGTGTCAGAGAACCACATTGAACAATGGATTTCTTCATTGTTGATGATTTTTTCATCAGTACCTCTTTGTATAGTTGCCTTTTAGGCTTTTTGGTCGTGACATTGATGAATTCCACATACTGGTTGGTCAAATCCCGTTTTTCTAGTTTTGATTTTGAAATTGCATTAAACTGTCTAGTCTCTGATCTTGAAGAATGAGATGTCGAGTTAATGCTCTGGGTATCTGACAGTTCTTCTTCCTTTATCACTTTCACCGTCTTGAGGTTCGGACATTGAGTTTTTATGTGATTTCCGCCGCATTTATAGCATATTTTTGTTCTGCAAAATCTCTTAATATGCCCGGTTTTATTGCATTTGGAGCCTTTAACGTTTTCGTATTTATTATTTCATTGAAAATCGTTGGTTTTCGGAAAACGTTGATCTTTCAATTTCGATATCTCATCTCATAGTTGCTTATTTTCTTGCTTTAACTTCTTAATTTCCTGCAATAACTCTGATAATTCTATATTTTTGTTCATTTTATAGAATTCATGATTATTATTATCAACTTTTTCTCTAACCACTGTAAAGCATCTGTTATTGTGGATGGATTTAATATTTGTAATACTTTTGCTACATTTTGTATCTTATACCATGTCGAAATATCTTTACAAGAATATTATCCGACTTCACTGGTAACTGAAAATTTTCCACTTTTATTCTATTTGCGAAGTCTAATAACGTTTCTCCCTCTTCCTGTTTCATTCGTATCAAGGGTAGTAACTGACAAACTTTTGATTTCTTTGAATCAAATTTGCCAATCAATTTTGATGACATTGTGTCGATATTCATCGATGTAACATCAGCTTCCGACTTGCATTGGATCTCAGGAATTAAGCTGTTTTCAAAATACGACATAACAATATCCATCTTTGCGGAATCTTTTTGCGGATTGATCGAAAAGACTCTTTCACGTTGTTTATGTGGTCAGTTATTGATCTCTCCTTGAAATGGTGTTTCTCGATGATGAATAGCTTTTCTTCTTTCTTCTTAAACATCAGTTCTACCAAGTACTTCTGACCTGTAACGTTTGCTCGTGACGCCATGTTGTATTTATAAAAGAATTATAAAATCAATAAAATTCGAACAAGATTAATATTTATTAACAAATATAAATTGTTTTTAAATATTTTTAGTTTTTTAGTTTTTAAAATAATCATAAATCATAAATGATAATGTAACACTTAGGAAAGGTAAAAAGACTAACTCAGATACAATACCAGGAAACTCCTGTGAATTGTGTGTCAGTGACAAACAATGCGTGAAGAAGCTAAAAAGAGATAAATTAAAACAAGAATGTTTCCAATAGATAGAGAACAACACGGATTCATATGGCAGAACGATAATGGGGAAAGAAAGTAAATAAGGGAAGACATCATGAAAGGAAAAACGACCAAATGGATATTAAAGTAGATATTGTTGCCACAATTGAAAAATTAATAGATTTCGAAAGGTTAAAGACTAGATCTTGTGGAATACATTGAAAATATACTGTTTCATGCTGGTAGTAGAAAAATTTATAATGACCTCAAAAGGATTTTAATATACATAATATGCAATGGACAGTAGAAGTTTTAAAAAGCTGTGTAAATTACCAAAGAAGAAATACCGTAACAACTAAAATGTAAGAAAGTCATTGTAAACAATCGTCTCATGAACCTTTTCAAAACTTTTATATGAATTTCTGTTGACCAATCAAAAGAAATATGAATGGATGTCAGTACGTATTAGCAATAATCGATCAATTTATTAGATATATTAGTATGAACGAAGTGACTCATTAAAATGAAAAAAAGGCGTACAAAAATCCTACTAGAAATTCATGTGGATAAACGAAAAACGTTTGAAGCAGCATTGGTCAAAGATTCGTTGAAGAATTTAGAAGTATGAATAGTTTATTCTAATTCTTATCATCATATCAAAAACAGTATCGTGGAATGACAATTTAGACTAATTAGAGATGTCATTACTATTAGTGGTTCTTGGAACATCGTCGGAATTATTAGTAGCAGACATTAAAACTTTTATTATACCACAAAAAAAAGTTTAAATCTAATATTTAAACAAATTTATTATTTTTTTGAGAAACTATTTGTTTTATAAATCTTAAACCGTTATCTCGAATTTTTGTATAACATTCCTCCGCTTTATGGCCTGGTTTTTGACTTCTTTTACATGGTAGATTACATTCGCGCCTGATGTGGCCTTTTGGACCGCATCCGAAATATGTCACTTTGCGCTTCTTCTGGCATTGGGCTCTCACGTGGCCTACTTCATTACAATTCCAGCAGGTTTTCTGTTCTCTATTTGGTCCATTTCTCATCGGAACTCTACTGTTTACTAGCTTGTTACGTTGTACAGCACTGGCATAAGATGATCTTATGGCATTGACCTGTTTTATTTCTGACTTGACTTAATCCATCTTTTTAATAATTTTTTTTATCTCTTCTTTTTCTTGGATATCCCTCATTTTTATTTCTTTCTTTGTTTCGTTATCGTTATTACAATTTAATAACAGGCATTTTTCCACTTCTTCGACTATCCATTGAAATGATACTATCGCTTCAGCTATCTTCCTTGCTTTAGCAAAAAAATCTGCTGTCGTCTCCGTTGTTCTTTGAAATTCTACGGCTTCTCTTAGAACATCCATTTGGGATCTTTTTTTTGAAACGCTTCTCGTAACCTGTTCTCAAAACCTCTTTCTGAAGATCTCGTGTTTTCGTATACCGGGATTAACTCCCTCGAAAGCAAAGTCACCACTAATGTCTCTTAAATTATCGGGTACTCCTGCTGCTTAAAAATATCTATTACAACTCGTAATAAATACTTCGACATCGTCATCCCATTTAAAATGCTCCGGAATCAATCTGGAGATTAATTGGTCCGAGTTTGTGGCGTGGTTACCATATTAGTGGTTCTTGGAACATCGTCAGAATTATTAGTAGCATACATAAAAACTTTTATTATACCACAAAAAAATGTTTAAATCTAATATTTAAACAAATTTATTATTTTTTTGAGAAACTATTTGTTTTATAAATCTTAAACCGATATAGATAAAAATACTTATAAATATTCATATTTGATTTTTTCATTGCTTCTATAAATCAATTTTAAATTACGATAACACTAAAATATTTAATCGTTTCATTTAATTTTATTACTTTTTTAAAATCGTTTCACATAAAAATTTTACACTTTTTTTTACTTTTTATATTATATTTAAACTCTCAAAAAATTTTAATTAGCCATTTAATTGATCTTCTTAATTTTAGTAATTTTATTTTTTCAAACGTTACATATTTAATTATATAAAAATTTTAATTTGTATATATTTAATATAACCTACATTTTTAATTCCTAATAATTACTATTTGAATAAAGGATGAAGCTCACAAGGATTAGTCGCATATTTTACCAGAAATAAAATTTATGATTATGAGGAGGTATTTAATTTAGTTCGCAGATCAAAATTAAAATGGTTTTAAAATTTATTTTGAACTGAAATCAAATTGAAAATTTTAAAAATTAAGTAGAATGATAATTAAATATTTTAACTTTGAATTTTAAAATATTCTTTATGAATTTATTTGATTTAAAATATTAGTTTAGTAAAAAAATGGATTAAAACTAGATAACAGATAAAACAGTATCTTTAAAAATAATAATTTTATTTGAATTTTATTAAAAAATTTTATTAAATTCTGTAAAATTTATTTTCCGAATTTTGAAATCAATTAAGGATATGAATAAAAAAATTAAATATTTAAAACATAAAATATTGAATATTAAATATACGTAAATTAATAGTTTTCTTAAATATTTTATAAAAATTTTAAAATTAAAAATTAAATATTATTTTGATTTGATTTAAAATAAATTTAAAATTATTAGAAAATAGAGATCGGCAGATTGATTAAAAATTTAGGAACTAGTTGAAAATTTTGTTTGAGTAATTGTTATTAATAAATATATTATTGAGTTAAAATGACTTCTGATATTGACGTTAAAAATACTTTTCACAATGATATCTCACCAACAGAAATAAAATATGACAGGAAATTGAAACATTGGCAAAAAGATACCAAAGGATCTAGCAAATGCATGAAAGACAAGATCAATAACCCGGCAGAGACAGAAAGAATATTTAAAATTGTTGATAGAGTAATGATAAAGAAAGAAAACTTAACAAAAGATTAAGATCGATATATTGGTTTAGTTACAGTGAAGAGTCAAAGACATGTGTAATACCTCAGTTCCGGGTGATAAGAATGTGTATTAACAGCATCACAATTTGAATGCAAACATTTATTGACAACACAAACAGTTTCTTCACAACAATTTTCATTGGTCATCTTTATTTGATTGATATAGTTTTTTTGTTCATATATTCAAATCTAAAAAAACAACGAATTGGAAAAATTAATAATAAATTTTAATTTCTCATAATTTTTATTGGATAAAAGTCATTACATAATTTTTTAAATAAACATTAATTTTTAAAATATATTACATTTAATAAGTTAAAATCATT
>MQRK01229940.1:31186-49398 GCA_001938485.1 Girardia tigrina
TTCCAAAATTGATTGCTTCTTTCTCCCACTGATCTTTTTCCCCATTTGTATTTCTCCCTTCCAGATTCGTTTGATTGTCTCGTACTCTTCTGAAGTTTCCGTCTTACTGTGGAAAGTAAACCGTTTACTCGTGGGATAATAACCCTATCACCAATATTTCTTGAATATTCTCCTAAACCTTTGCCACCTTGAAATATCGAGCTCAAGCCGATATCGAAGTTTCGACATTGTCCTATCTCCGATATTTTTCCGGCATTAGTCTCCCAATCAACTGATCCGAGTTGCTGGCTATGGTCGCCATATTGGGTTCTTGATCAAAAGAAGATGTCATTAACGCTAAACTCTATTTCTATCACAGTTCAAGTTTTTTTAACAAATATTTTCGAGGAACTTTCGCACTTTCTTTTTTACACAAACTATTATAAATAAAAATATATATAAATATATATATGTTTATAGAATGGGGAAATATAATTGAGAAACAATTAAATTTATGAAAATTCAAAAAAAGATACAACAAAAACTTTGCGACAAATTTTAATAACTTTATAACTTTATAAGTGTAAGATTTAAGAGGGGGGTGAAAGGGTATGTAAACTAAGAAGACTTTTTGCCAGGATAGAGATGGGTCAAGATTTGGTGATATTGTTTATATATTTTTACATAAACAAGAATTGAAATTTGGTATAATACTTAACGAATTTCAATGTTTCTTAAACAAATCAAGTCTAAGTTTTTTATTAATATTCTCATCAAATATATCAGCCATGAATAAAATCATGATTTATGTGTAAAATTAGATTTTATCCAGAAAGTGTTTTTTTTAGATATTACTCCCGTTAGAAAACAAAAGAAGCATTGGATTTTTCATGGAAACTAAGGAAGTTTAATGTAATTAAAGTTATATGATAAGGTCCTAAAATATGACATAAATTTGAAGATTGTTGAATCAAATGACACATGCATAAACTTCCCCACGTTCTTCAAGGTAAACGAAAAGCCGAAACGATTTTTATTATTCTTTTTATTAACAGAAAATTAAGTAGCGTATCATTTAAGTCAACTTAAAACAAAAACTTCTCAAAAATAAATTGTTTAAATTATTAACAACATTTTAGTTCAATTTTTTTACTTTAATGTAACCGACATCAATATTGAAATATATAAATAAACTTTAAATTTTCGTTTCCTGCTGGGATTTTGTAATTAAAAATAAAACTATTGACAATTTCCTTTAAATGTAATATAAGTTTTTTTTATTTATTTTAGAATCTAAATTTCACATGTCTTAAAAGTGAAATTTATTAAAACTTTGTTGTATTATGTTACGGATTAATACATTTTCACACTTTTTTGAAACATATATTTAAACAGAATTATTTCTTTTTATTAAGTAGGAACTTTCTTTTTTATAAATTTTAAACCGGAATAAAGTTAAATTATTTATAAAATAAATGCTCATATTTATTTTTGTGAGAAGTGGTTGCAACATCGATATCCAAATTCATTTTTTTAACACCAAAATTTATTTATATAACAACAATTTACATATTTAAACAAATTTTTCTGTTAATTTAATTATCTCGCCACAAATTAATCTATTAAATTCTTTTCGATTCAATTTTTAAAATCTTGCAAATTTATTAAATACATTTCACATTTAGACTAAAAAATTATTTTAAAATTTATTTAAAATTGTTTCATAACTTATATTAAAACATATAAATTGTTATGACTGTAAAAATATTTTTATTTATAAATAAATATTTAATATTTAATGGTTTTCTTATCATGTTTAATTTTAAGATATTTAATAGATACATTAAAAAGATATTTTTTATTTTTAAATAGATATTTAATTTTTTTATGATTTTCTTTTATTATATCATTTTTAATTTTGTAAAATATTTAAAAAACACAATAAAAACATATTTTATTTTTAAATACGTATTTGATTTTTTAATAGTTGTTTTATTATATCATTTTTAATTTTAAAATATTTAATAAGCATATTAAAATTAAAATATTTTACCAGCTAATTACATTCAAATACTAAAAATATTATTATAATTAGCATAATCGATGTAAAACTCATACGAACCCAACATTTTTTGTGTCCACAAAATGTGTTAGACGAAGGGTATTTGAAGTAAGTATAATATTAGAACTCTGATTGATTCGAAAAGGACTTTTGTGGCATCATATATAAGATAAGAACCATATTTGAGTAAGAGTGTGTATAAATGAATCAGGAAGAAAGGAACTGCTTTAATATTAAAGATTTGAGTTAAATTTCATTTATGCATCTGCATGGAGTAAAAATAATGTGCTATCGAATAGGGCCCAACTAAATTGAACGGTACTATATCTATAAAATTAAATAATTTCTACTCTTCTTTTTCTAATATTCGTGTCCCTTAAATCACGTCAGAATAAATAAAAAATGTCTTTAAATTGACAATCAATGTTTAAATCAAAAGAAGTCAGTTAAACATAGCTCAAGGTTAAAATTCAAAAATTGAAATTCTCAAACTACTAATGAGAATATTTCCAAAAAAATTATTTTATTTGTCGATATCTTAATTCGTATATTTTTTTATTCTACTAAGGGAGCATCCATTAAGGACGTCCCCTTCTAAGGGGGGAGAGGGGGTCACCACAAGGGGGACATTTGGGGACTATAGGGAGGGGGGTCCAATTGTTATGGGGACATCCCCCAGCAGCGCCTTTCATTAAAATCTATAGTTAAATTTCAGCTATCGTTTATCTTGTCATTTTTTGTAAGATTTTCTGTTAGAGATTGATGTAATACTCAAAACCCCTGTTATCTGAATTATATTTTCCCAATTCTTTTATAATAATTAAGTAATTTATTTTTTCTTTAGGAATTATGTACATTTTTGTTATTTTAACATTATTTGATTTTTTTTATTCTATTTTTTAATATGTGACTTAAATTACAGCCAAAATAAAATTATATACAAGCTAATCTTTAAAGCTAGAAATTCAATGCTCTATACATTCTTATGAATATAAGGGAAATCTGTTTTCGGGGGACGTCCCTCGGGGGGGTGTCTCATAAAAAGGGACATAAAGGGACAAGAGGGTGGAGGGGTTAAAATATGCTTATTTTTTTATAGGACGTCCATAATGGATGCTCCCTAATTGTGATATTATCAAAAAAATACTCATAATTTAAGGGATAAATAGTTAAGACATTTAAATTTAGATGTCACGATTTTCGCCAGTGAAGAAACAAAAGCCCAATTTATTTTTAAATAGAAAACTTCAAAAAATAAAATTTAGACCAAAAGATTATTATTTGCTAAAAACATCTATTTTCGTAAATTTAGAACTTGTCAACGAAAGCTTAAAATCTTTTAAATGAAATCTTTTTTTTTAAATAAAGTATGTGTAATGATTTCTGTCCAATTTGAAATTTTTGAATCTTTATTTTTTTTACATCTAAAATATTTAAACTCAAGAGTCTAATTAAAATGCAGTGTACAAAATTTAAATCTAAGTTAAAATAAAAAGTGTTTTTTTAATAAAATTGTAATAAATAATTAAAGTTAAGTTAAAATAAAGAATTAAGTTTTAACGAAAGTTTTCAAAAATCAAGAATTATGTTACAAATAAATTAAAATGGATCAGTAAATTAAAATAGAATTGTAAAATGGAATTGTAAAATATTAAATATACAAAGAATTTTGTAAATCCGTTGAAAAAGTATATTAAAATTTTTTTTAAATTTAAGATAAAATTGTAAAAAACACATAACTTTCAATTTTATATAAAAACTTAAAATTCCGAATAAATAATTATTCGCAAATTAAAATCGGTATAAGTTTTTTTTATATTTAAAATGTTGATACCTGGTTTATGAAAATTTAAACATATTGTTCCTCATAAATTTGTTTGAAAATTGTTATGTTTTTGTATTAAATACAGTGCCGTTCCTGGCCGCCTGTGAGTTTAAATATAAAGGCTGAATAAAAGCAAAAAGAAAGCATATTTGCAATAATGTATATCAAATTCGTTTTACTGTGACGATATCCCCCATATTTTAAGGCTTATACAAAAAATATATTTGCCTTTATTATTATTGATTTATGTATAAAAGCCTACTTATATACATAAAAGCCTTGTATTTATATATAAAACATTCTTTTATATATAAAAAACTTTAAATATATATTATATTACATTATAATATTATTATATTATCAAGCATTATCTTAACAACCATTTAAAAAATGACCGTAACCATGTTGCTATAGTCATGCATTTGTTATGCATTCATCATGTAAACGAAATACACATTTGAACATTTTATATATAAAATAAATATCAATACTATATTTTATAATATATAAATTTTCTATTAAATACTAAAATTTGTTGTTTACATGTTTTTTTATATTTTGAATGAAAATTTGCACCAAAATATATTTGATGAAATAAATATATTCATAACAATATATTTAAAACACAACTTAAATAGTTACAAAAGTCATTGAATATATCATCGAAGTAATGGTTTTCGATGAACACATTTAATGGGATGGCGAATCTGAAATATCACATCCCTTTAATCAGCTTAACAATTTATTTGGCAATCAGCTTTCGGCATGTTTCCTGTAAAACCAGTTCTGGTGCCATTTGATCCAGCTTTATTTGATGTACGTTTTCTAGGAGGTCCGTTGAGATGTGCTGATATATTAGATCCATCTCATTTGATCTCACAGCCATCATAGAAGAGATCGACGAGATTGACTAATTAAGTGTTTCTATTATCGACGACAATGACCACATTTTCCGATTGATTATTTGCGTTGATGAGGAGGAAACAATATTGAATCTTTCATGAATTCACCGTTGATTGCCGCCATTGCGTTCAGTGTCTATGATAAGGTTAGTTTTTATGAATAATAATTAATTTTTACCTGGATATTTATCATTATTTTCGTTGCTGCCATGTGCTTTTGCTCACATTTCAATAGGAGCTGTCGAAAGGCAGATGATGCAGTTGTTCTATCCGATCTCTCATTCGTGATTTTTCTGGATGTTCGATATGTGGTATTTCAGGTTTGGATCCGTATATGACAGATTTTGAATGATGTCCATAGTGATTTTGTTGGTACGTATTTTCCATACTAATAAAGTATTCTTCTTCAGCGTTGTTGGTTTCAGTGTCCTCCATCGCTGCAATGTACTGAGTTATGATGGGGATATTTTCCATACACCACTTCTGCAAGGCCGCACTAGAGAACAGGGTTTATTAATAGTTTTCCTACTTGACCTAGGGGTAACTGGATCTGACACAGTTTCTGTTTGTGTACTGATTGAACATTTGTTTTTCGTTAAGATTTTTTTTGATATTCATATCGTAATTTTTTTATTTTTTTCTTAAAATAAACGGCTTTTAAGGTAATTTTGACTGTTTTTAAGGTGATTTAAATGGTTGTTATGTGATTTTGATGGTTGTTAAGATTATTTTTATGGTTAATAAGTGATCGGAACCGTTGCTAAGATGATCGGGCCGTTGCTATGGTACCGGGTGTAATTTCCTTTCAGACATAAATAAATAAACGAAATAAATAAATATTTATATGATATATAATATAAAATTAATATATAATAATTATTAAATATTTTTAGCTGTGAGCTGTTAGTCGTTGTTGTTGTTAGGATTTATTTTTTGGACTAGTTAGAACCATCTAACTTCTAGTATTCATCAATTGACAATAATATTAAACTGACTATTATTCTGTTCAAAATATTTCGAGGAAATTCTTCCAAACATACTCAACAGATAAAGATAACCATCTATTTGTTAAACTCTAATATCAGCATTTAAATAGACAAATCTTTAATCGAACTATACAAGTCTTCTATTACATCTCAGTTATCTGAGTTAAATTTGTCTAAAGAACATTTGCATTAGTCCAGTGGTGGCCAAACTGGGTGTCGCGAAAATTTTTCAAAACTATCAAAAATACTCACTTTTTGGAAAAAATCTTTAGGTATTATAATGCTGGATTATATAGTGAGTAGTACTCACTATATTTACAAAAAGGTGTCGCGGCGCAAAAAAGGTTGACCACCACTGCATTAGTCAATTAATATATTATTGTTATTAGATATCTTGACACCAAATTTCTTTTTCTTGTGATTGGTATCTCATCTTCTTTTTATCTGCATCTTTATTTTGTTTACTAATTTTTTGTGATAATAATTATTATATCATACTAAAATATTCTTAAATTTTTATAATATAAAAGTATAGAAAGGGATTTATTTTTTTATATTTTATTAATAAAAAATCCTTTTCTATACTTTTACACTGAGAACCAATCAGAAGCATTTCTAGGGTGATCGCGACCATTTCCTGGGTAACCGTGACCGTTTCTATGGTAAGCAGAACCGTTGTCATTTTAACGGGTACCCTTCCCGTCGGGGGGGGGGGAGTTGTGGAGCCAAATCCCTATTTTTCTCTTACTGATGATGGAATACAAAATTCGGAATCATGATCTATAATCAATTTCTTAAAAAAGCTTTAAAAAAATAACTTTTCAAAAATATAAAATTAGCGCTCATCAATAATAAAAACTATGTATAAGTTTTTGTGTTATTAAATAATAATTAAAAACTTTTTAATTCACACTTACATTAACAAAACAATTTCCAATTTTCAAACAAATTACAATTTCCAAAAACATAATTTGTGAATTAAAATTGTTTCGTAAAAGAAAACTCCTTTCGTTCAGTCCGATGCAACTGCTACATTTGCAATATTTTAAAATTTTATTTTTCTAAAACATTATTGATTAGATGAAAATATATTCAAATTTAGGTTAGTTAATTTATTTTATTAATTTATTTAGATAAATTAATCGGTTATGATTTTTTTTTAATTTTAAATAATTTTTTAATCAATTTATAGTGTTTCTATCTGTAGTAATTCAACAAAACATATTCAATAAAGAACTGTTTTGAATATTCATTTACATTTTCTTTTGACGTTTACGTTGGCCACCCGGCTCTGGGTATAGTGATATAAATAACATTGACTTAAAGGTTTTTTTACGTTGAACCATGAAAATGAATTAGATTTTACATATAGCTTCAAATGTTATTGATAGACGGTTGATATCCTTCTATCTTTTGCATCTCTGCAAAGTAAAACCAATCGGACCATAAAATTTATAGTTAGGAAGTAGTTTTGTACTTCAGATAATTTTTTTTAATTATTAAAAGAAAGTCAATTTACTCATCGTATGTATATGTAAATTGAGAATAGTCAACTTCACTTGTTTCGAATTAAAAGAATTACGTATAAATGTTTATACATTTTTTTTTATTTCATACATTTGTCCAGAGCTTCGCCCAATCGAAAGATATTGGGTCCTGGTAAAAAGGCAATTAAAGAAGATAAACATGAGGACACAGACAATTACAGATTTTCGGAACAAGTGGAATAATGCAACAAAAAACGTGACAAAAACTACAATTGCAAATCTAATAGCCGGCATTCCGGAAAAGCTGGCAGAATTTGTTTTCAAAAAAATAAATAATCTTTCTTAACTTAGTAAAATTATTTTGAATTAAACACATTTTTCAAAACAGACGGTATTTTTTTTCAATCAAAAATATGGTTTTAAAGATAGAGGATGTTAAAATAAGTAATATTTTTCGCACTCGGTCCTTAGTTATAAATGTAATTGCAACTTTAACTATATAATTAAGTAAACAGACTCACATGTAGGCAATCTCCACCAGGCACATCTAAAACGGCAAAACCAATCTGTATAGCCTCCAACCCCTCAGAGCCTTCATAGTATATAAATAGATTAAAAATCATTCTTAAATTATGACATGTAATATTTTGGAACTCGAGATGTATTATATTTTGTGTTTTATATATTATTCGTACCTTGAATAAATAAACATATTTCTTGTTCATACAGAGGCTTGTTCTACGGTGAAATCAAAATCATAAAATCATAAAATCAAAAAAATAAAATCATCAACGATTCTTTCAATATTTTTTTTAAATTTAAAAAGTAGGATTATTTATTCCTTGTTTGAGACCAGTTGATCTAATTATTATTATTAAGAGTTATTATTATGAGTTATTTTACCGATCCTTGAAGATGATGTCTCTTTAACATAGCCTTTACTTTCTTCACATTCTGCGTACACGAAAAACCATTTCTTCCCGAACCAATTTTCCTAAAAACGTTCAAGTTCTCATTGAAGTTTTTAATAACGTCAGAAACTGTTTTCTGACCAACCTTTGCCTTTCTGGCAATTGCTTTCTGACTTTATTGTGGATTTTCTTGAAATAAATGAATAATTAATTCGCAATTTCCGGTTTCTGACGACATATTCATGAAAAATGAAGTTTAAAAATGAATACTAAAGTGAATTTCATTTTGAGTTATTCAAACCACAGCCTCCTTGATTAGTTGTTTGTAATTTGTGAATTTATTTTGGAGTTATAGAGATTTAAAGTTAGTAATATTTTTCGCACTCAGTCCTTATAAATACAAAATCTCTAAACTTAATATCAATTGCAAAAGACATACCAAAACGTTTGCATTTATAAGAACAAATTATTCATCAATATAATAAAAATAATTACAATAGAAATACTAAATACAAAAAAAGTCTTTCACCAAAAATGATAGTAAAGCTACAAATATCAATATCTAGTTTCATTAATTGATATAAAAATTAAATAATAAATGACTTAAAAAATTTCCGGAAGTTAACATTGACAACGGGCGGAGGGGTTTATGCATCTGGAATTGAAGCCAAATAAATCAGATACCCAAATGAATTTTATGTTGTAGATTGTTGACATTTTGATAGGTACAAGTTTCAGAAGAATAAAATATATGTTTACTTGAGTATTAATATTAACATTTATATAATTATTATCTTAATATTTTAAAATATATTTTATGATAAATAAATAATTCCTTACAGTAATATTATTATATTTTTAGGGTAATTTAATTATTAATTTTTTATATTAATATTGGGAAGAATAATCAAAAGTAATAATTAGCGTGTATGATGTATTTACACTATATTTTGAGTATTATTAGACAGTTGAAAGTTAAAACTATGAAGTCGAGCATTCCCCGCCAAATTGTAGCAAAGCTCGGATATTTTTTTAATTCTTACTGCAAAATTAGACTTTCTATAAAATATTAATATCTCACGATTTATTTAATATTTTCAATGAAACCTTTAGTATTTTACTTTAATAAGATTTCTCCATTTAATTACTTAGTAAATTATATGTAATGTACAATAAAAAGGGGTATGTCGAAACCCAAAAAGAATGTGTTAATAAATTTTGTTTAATAAATTATCCAATACCGTAGCGTTATTCGCTTTCTCTGTCTGAATTTACAAAATAGAGAAGAGATTCTTTCTGAACTGAAAGCTGTTTACTAACAATAGTGCCCATCCGCAGCAACAATATATCGTTGGTTCAATTACTTTCAAAGTGGTAGAACCTCAATCGTAGACAAAGAAATATCTTGAAGACCCTCGGAAATTGATGAAAAAATAGCACAAAAGCTGCAGACAATCGTGCAAAACGAGAGAAGAATAACGACGAGACAGCTTACAATCCGTCTAGATGAGATCAAAGGCCCTCTACAAATACTCTCCTCATTGAAAGTGGTATTCAAAAATTATTTTCCCGTTTTTTGTCACGCCATTTAACGGTGGAAATGCGACAACGACTTTGAATTTTTGCAGAATTTGCAGATCAGGGCCAATGTTGGAGACCGTTTCATAGATAATGTCATAACTGTGGATGAGACAAACCTGCCCCTTTCTGTCCCAGAATCTAAAAAAGAGTCTCAAGAATAGAAACAGCCAATTTAAAGAAGCTCATCGAAAATGCTGTCATAAAATTTCCATCAAAGGCTCTTATTCTATCGGTGTTTTGGGACACCAATGACAATATTCTGACTGACTTTGCTCAATTCGGCAAGTAGATCATTAGTTCTCACTACACCAACATCGTGTAGCAAGCAAAAAATGCAAGACGCATGATCAGAGTGTGTGATCTTAATTTTTTACACGATAATGCTCCCATCCCAACCACCAGAGCTTCCATTACCACAATTGAGCAATGCGGGCTCAATTTCCTCCCTCATCCATCATACAGCCTCGATTTTGCACCGATTTTTTCCTTTTTAACCTTCTTAAGAAGGATTTGCGAGTTCAGGTGTTTGCCAACAAACATGATTGGAGAGCCACCGTGGAAAGTTTTCTGAGAGAAAAGCCTTAAAGATTCTTCAAAAACGCATTTAAAAGACTCGTTTTTCGCTGGGAAAATTGTGTCAGTGCACAAGGAAATTTTTTTGAGAAATGATGTATATTTAGCAAGTTTGTTCGAAATACAATATATTGTGTTGATATCTTAAGTCTTTTTATATTATTCTCACGACTTATTGGGCGCACACGTAAAATAAATTGGTGTATGTTTAAAATATTTCAATGCAACAGTATGTCTTAGGGTACGCTTATGATGCATAATATTTGTTTTTTTTATTCTAGATTACTAAAAGTCAAAATAAAAATAATTCCTAAATAATTGATATATTAAGTTGGGGAAAAAGTAATCCATTATTCTAATCCATTATTTTAATTCATTATTTATCGATCAAACAATTTCAAATTTATGCTCTTTGTCAAGGTAACATTTCACAGTAATTTCACAAAAAAATTTTTGCTTTTTTTTATTCAGTTCTGAGTTACAGGGTGTTAAAAATGGAAGTCAACAAAGAAAAACATCTGTACATTTTACAGTTTTTATTCGATAAAGGCGAAAATGCAAGCCAGGCGGCTGTTATTGTGAATGGTGTTTATGGTACCAATACTGTAACAGCTAATTACACGCAATTTTGGTTTCGTCGATTCCGTGAAGGTATTTTTGATGTTAAAGATGCACCTCGCACAGGCAGGCCTATCGTTGAAAATGTTGATAAAATCTCGGCAATGATCGAAGTTGACCGGCATGTTAGTTGTCGTAGCATCGCACAGAAGCTGAAGATCGACCACAAAACGGTTTAAAACCATTTAGACAAAGCAGGATCCAAAAAGAAACTTGATGTTTGGGTTCCACACCAATTAACACCAAAAAACAATATGGATCGAATTTCCATCTGCGAAGCCATGGCCAAACGAAATGAAATCGACACATTTCTTAAACGGATGGTTACTGGGGATGAGAAAAGGGTCACATACGACAATATTGCACGAAAAAGATCGTGGTCAAAGCACGGTGAAGCACCTCAAACGGTCGCCAAACCAGGACTAACGGCCAGGAAGGTTCTACTGTGTATTTGGTGGGACTGGAAAGGAATCATTTATTATGAGTTGCTTCCGCATGGCCAAACACTAAATAAAGATTTGTACTGTCAACAACTGGACCGTTTGAAGATAGCAATTGATGAGAAACGACCAGAATTGGACAACACAAGTGGTGTTGTGTTCCACCACGACAACGCCAGACCACATACGTCTGTAGTGACTCGCCAGAAACCCATGGAGGTTGGTTGGGAAGTTTTAATGTATCCACCATATAGTCCGGACCTGGCACCATGTGATTATCACCTTTTTCTCGCATTGCAAAATTTCATGAGTGATAAGAAATTGGGATCAATAGAAGATTGTGAAAATCGATTACAACAGTTTTTCACAAATTAGGACCAAGACTTCTACGAGAGAGGCATTGTTAAGCTCCCTTCAAAATGGCAACTAATTATACAACAAAACGGTGCATATTTGACGCCAAGAGAACAATCCGAAACATTTTAAATAGTTTTTTTGGAATTTCAAGCCAAAATAATGGATTTCTTATATATATATTTATACATAGAAAGTGAGCTAATAAAAAAAAATTGAAAAATAAAACATGTTTTACAGTGTCGAATGAAGTTCTGTTAAATTCTTTTGTTGATGGGCCGGTAAATTTTTATTGAAATTACTTTTTTTCATATCAAATATATATTTCTAGAAATAAAATAGTTATTTTTTCTCAAAATTCAAATAAGGAACAACAACCAAATACTCCTGCATATTTTATTTAATTTATGAGCGATTTTAAACCTAAAACATAAACAATGATTTATTGGAAGACGTAAGAATCAGATTTAAATTACAAATTAGAAACAATAAATCTTTATTCGTTTGCATTTTGCCACAATGAATTTGGAATTAATTTTAATTTTTAAACTGATTTTTCTGAAATTATGTAAGAAATTATTGAATTTATTTTTAATTTTCAATTTATTTTTAGAATAAAAAGTTTTCTTTGGAGTTGATAATTTTTTTCAATAAAATTTAAATAAATTAATTAATAAAAATTCATTTATTTAAAAAAATTATTTTGAAATTTATCTGTATTAAAATCAGAATTTTTCTTTTAATATGACAAATTTTGACACCACTTTTATTTTGAAACTCTTTAGTTAAATTGAAGTTTAATATAGATTAAAACAAAAAATATTGGATTATTTTCTTTTAAAGTGGCTGCTAATATTTGTGTAAATTTTGTTATGAGGAATATGTAAAATTTTTGAATGTTGAATTTTATATGTTGAATTTAGTATTTTGAAATGCGTTTCTGTCATCTAGATGGAGAATTGATATTTTAGATGTTCACGTTAAATAATTATTCGATATTTTAGATATCCGTAATGATTTATTGTTCGAGAATGATTTACATTTTTAATTACAACATAATATATATAAAAATTTATATCAGTTAAATGAAATGTTTAATTTCGTTAAAGTATAAGCTATATTTTTAAAACCGTTGTTTTGAATCTCGAGTGGGCTTCAATAAAACAATCTGAACATAAAATTGCAAACTTAACGGCCGGCGTAATTATCGCCTTCGTCTGAAAGAACGTTTCAACAATACGAGGCGAAATAATTAGCCTTTATGGCCGAAAGGCCGTTAACTATTCTCGAGTCAGTAGGTTTTTTAGACTTGGCCGACGAAAATCATTTTCTCAATTTCCGAATCCCACTTTTCCGGTACGAAGAGCGCGGAAATTCTTAACAGTTTTTGGACCGTCTTCATAATTTAATTTTATTTCTATTAGGCAAAGTTTTCCTTCGCGGCAAAAATTTCTGCATTCATTTCAAAATACTTTAAATTATATAATTCGGAAGATTTGAAATTCTTTAATTTCATTATTTTCAAACTCACACCTGTTTCCAATAACCTCTTGCTGTAAAACTGATTTTCGTACAGGGAATTTTTCCTTTTATTTACAAGTTTATTTATACATTTTATACAAGACAAAATTCCTTAAAACTTATTTTCATTTGTTTCATGAACAAAATTATATATATATATATATATATATATATATATATATATGTGTGTGTGTGTGTGTATACATTGTAAAGTAAAATCTATATAATAGGGATAAAAATAAGACGACGCGTTTCGAGATAATAATAATCAGGTCACAAAAGGCACTAAGCAAGTACACTATATGGAAACTTGCCGAAAATAAATAAAAATAAAAATAAATAAATAAAACCTTTCGGCAAAGGTGCTGAACAGACTGAACCGTCTCGATGCGGGCTATGCAGAGCTATCTCAACTTTGCGCGGATTCACTCACTTTTCCTCTAATATTTCTCATTTTATCAGAATATATATGATCATAGTAAAATTTGAGCTTGACCGACAAACCCTGAATCAGATGATAACGAAATTTTGCAAATTTAACCTAAATTGATTTTTTGAAATATAATTAGTAAATAAGTGATAGCAATCGTCATTTATCATATAAATTAGTATTTTATTGATATTTTCATAAAAATTTACACCAAATTCCGTGTAGGAATCGTCCAAATCGCCATTATTCGAAATCGGTGGTAGTTTAACCATTTAACAAATTGTACGGTTTTCGATCGATTTCATCGTCATTCGGTAAATGCGCTACACTGAAAAAATTGTATTGATGCGGGTTATTCAGATTGAACACGATCTTAAATGGATTCACTCTGGTTATTTCGCAATTTCATATTGAAAAGCGTGACCGACAGACAAACAAACAAATCAGCACACCTTTTAGACAAATATTATATATATTATTTATAAAGCTTCCAATATTCTAACCTGATAAAATTCATCGTGAAATAAAATGTTTCTATTATTTAGGCTATTGATATGGAAACTATCACCCTTTTGATGGAAATCAGCCTCAAGGTTCTCGACCTAAATAGTCCTTTAAAAATCGGGTTCCGAAATTCTGAATCCTATTTTTAAGTCTGTTCTATTTTGTAAAAGGGACAAAAAAATAAACAAGGAATGATTAGGTATATACCTGGTGGGTTCTTATTATTCAAGTTTAGTCTTCTAGTATTAGTCTGTCTACAGCTGAATTTTTCACTGGACTTTTGTCTTTCAGTCTTGCTCTTTTCCTTGGTTTCTTTGCAAAGACCCTTTCTTAATTTGTTTTCTCAACTTTTCATTGTTTCTTAAAATAATATTTATTGAAATTAATTATTAAATGATTTATTTTCAAAAGAAATTTTATTTTTAAAAGAAATTTATTTTCACTATATAATATAAAATATTGTATTATTAGGTTGTTCAAATGAATTTTATGATTTAAACAGTTTTTATGTGACAATGGAAAATACATCAGTTAGAAGTTGTGAAAAGGTAATGAATTATCCTAAAAATTATAATAAAAGATCATTCCAGCTAAAGGCCTGTCCACATTCATTTTACATGAATTTATATTTCCAAGATAAACAAAATAATCAACGATCCGAAAGTGTTTTAATGCACGATTCAAGGTTATTTATTTTTATTTTAATGGAAATTTGAAGGGAGAATATAAAGTTTCCTTGGAATCCGAATTATTTGGACTTTTAAATTTCAATTTATTTGATTTAATAAGATATATGAAATTATTATTTATATAAATATGAAGTAATTGTCAAAATCATTTTAAGACAATTATATCTTTTGAGAACGTAAAAATTGCATAGAAATTAGTTTATTAATGAACAAAAAGGTAGAAAAGAATGGTACTCCATATAGCTTGGGTGATCGCTTTACGACGCTCCAAAATAAACTGTTCCTGTTTTTTTAAACAAGAATAATGACTGTGACTCCTAAATCCTGACGAAGGTATAATAAAACAGAAGTATTGTCACCAAATTGACGATAAATCATAAATTATGATGTCTGTATTCACTTTTGGTCAAGAAAAAACATTATATTTTGCCCACCATCACACTCAACGGATCTTTTGCCATGTGTCTGCCATTTCTTTAATATTTAAAAAATTTTTGCTGAAAAAAACTTCACAAATTAGGTTTCGGCTGAAAACTTGAATAAAAATATTTTAAAAATAAAAAAAAGTATTGATTTTAGTTGTTTTTATACTTATTTTTAAAATTTATTCTAAAATAAGATACAATGTTTGTTAAAGTCAAAATCTTCTTTGTCGAATAAGCTCGGCTTTACTCAATTTCGTCTGCTCCGCGTTTGAATTAAAATTGAGAAACGCCTTAAAATATTCTGAACCGGAATTAAGTACGAATTTGTGACACCGGAACATTTCCACGTTGACCTTGATGGAGAAGTCACTGAACAATCTCTCTAGAATAAATTGAGATCGTTTGCTCTGAAATGACTGAGACATTTGCCACTCATCAAGTTTGAATGGTCCGATCAGAATAACATTTTTGAAATGGAAGACCTTTGTTGCATAAAGACTCCAATGTCTCGGACACATTTTGCGAACCAAAGAAAATAAAAATAATATTAAAATAATATTTATTTTGTTTTCCAAATTCACTCAGCTTAAATGAAATAATAACCAATTTTTAACAAAATTTTAATCACCAAAAAACAACGACCAAAATTAGTTTGATTCATTTTTATGTACATATTAGCAATAGACCCGTCTTTGAAAGTTTTTGTTTTAATTTTTAAATCTTATTAATAATAACTTATTATTTAGTGTTTCGAATTTTGGTGTTGATTTAAAAGTCGGTCGATAAGCACAATTTTTAGTCGATTGTGTCGACTTCCCGGCTTTTTTCGACAAAGGCGCTGCACTGACTGAACCGTCTCTATCTAGATTGACCACGTTATTACATGGATTTGCTTCGTTCCCTCCGCAATTTTGCAATTTAATCATAGTGTAACCAACAAACCAAAAAACAAAAAAATTTAAAAATAATTTTGTTAAAGCTTTTTTAAGAAATTGCACATGTTTCGAAAATCCTTTTACTATCTTCAGCAATTATATTTGTTAGTTACTTTTTTTAATGCTACTTTTTTATAAAGTTGTAACTATAATTCTTTTCAAAAAATATCTTATATTTTGAGCGGAGTTAACGCTATATCATAATATTTTATATTATTCAAACATACGTAAATCAATTAACAACAAACGTAGTTATATCATATTTTAATATTAAAATTTAATATTAAAATAACAATGAGAATTTGTTAAACATCACCTTAAGGATACCATTTTCTGAGGGATCAAAAGATTTCAAAAATTCATTAATGAAAAGAACTTCAATTTTTAAATCGAGGGTAATTTTTACCACAAATAAAGTTTCTGGTTTCTTTTCTAATAAATCAAAAACTCCATTGAGTGTACAGGCAAATAGGGAGTGGATAAGGAATTTAGTGTTTTATGTAAAAATTTTGACAATTATAAGGAGAGGATAATCACTGAATCATTGCTAATTAAGCATTATAAACCATGCTTAAATGTTCAAATTGATTCCTCAAATTATATTAAAATATTTTAATTTTTAGTTTTTTTGTCTTCTGTTTCTTCTAAGTTTTCTTCTCTTTGTCTCTTTTTTTTGAATAAAAAATTAAAATTTTGAATATTGATTTTTTAGAAGTTTTTTCTTGTTAATTTTTTTTAATTAAAGTAAATAAAAAAAGCCTTAAATTGAGTAATATTGCGTAACAGTCTACCGCTATATACAAAGGACATAAATCTAAAATTTCAATTATTCAACTGAAGATGTCAATATGGCGAAACTAGTTTTGATAAATAAATATTTGGAAAAATGGTTATTTTTTGTTTTATATATATATATAATTTTACTTTTTCTTTTTTTAAAGAAATTTTAAAATGATTTTTCCTTTTTTTGCAAGAAAACTCAATGCAGAACAAAGGTTTTACTTTAATAATAAATTAATAATGTTTTCCGTAAATTAAATAGTAAAAATCTAGTCAGATATAATTTAATTTTTTCATTAAAGTAAAATATATTGTTAATTCTAAACGTTGATAAAACATTTTAAAAATATAATTTGATTTTTTTAATAAGTGTTTTACGAAAATTAAATTTTTATCAAAATAAAATTCTTCGAAAATTGAAAGAGAAATAAATCAAAACAAATTCTGATTGATACATAATTGAATGATTTATGACGAAAATGTTTTTTTAATTCACTTCAAATCCAAAAAAGTCAGTTTTTTTACTGGAAAAATAAATAAACTTTATTTATTATTTTTAATTTGTTTAAAAAATTAATAAATTTTTATTATTCCTGGTTTTGTAATTTTTTAAATTTTTAATATTTTTTGAAATTTAAGTATTCTAACGTTATACGGAAAAAATAAAAAAACACAAAAAGTTTTTTTGAGATTTATTTCTAAATTTTGTATTTTTGACTATAAAATGAATCATTGTTTTGAGAATATAAATAAATAAAAAAATAGTAATAAATGTTTTGAAAAATATTAGTGAGTTTAGTAAAAATGAACGAGTCAAAGAACGACGTGAACGATAGAGAATTTAAAACGACCACAATCACATTTAAACATACTTATTCAAAAGTAACAAAGAAGTTCTAAAGGATTTCATGTTCTAACTTTTAAAGCACAGTTAAAGAGAATTTTTTTAATTAAATAAGTTTAGCATTAATAATTTTAGGGATCTAGTGACTTTT
The DNA here is from genome assembly GCA_001938485.1 of Girardia tigrina. Lineage (NCBI taxonomy): Eukaryota > Metazoa > Platyhelminthes > Tricladida > Dugesiidae > Girardia > Girardia tigrina. The sequence continues at coordinate 49,184 of MQRK01229940.1, forward strand.
GAAAAAATAATTTTTCACATACCTTCGATAATTACTGTACATTAATTATCTTATCTTATAAAAGCCCAAGTCACTCACTGCCTGCCTCACTGCTTCACTAACGCTCATATTATCTACTTACAATTGTAAGTAGATATTTATATTAATAATAATTCATATGGAAAATTATTATTAGCAGAATTATTCATGATAATTTTCCATATGAATTATTATTA
>MQRK01229943.1:0-13899 GCA_001938485.1 Girardia tigrina
GGAATAATTGAAAACTGAGGGTACACTAAAATTGTCTTTTCTGACCCAGAAAAGTTATTTTGTCCTTTTGAGTGCATTATGAAAAGTGCTTAGTATTTTTTTAAAATTCTGTTATTAAACTTCTATTTTGAAAGCGTTAGATAATGCAATAAGTTTAAAAGTAATATCCTGTACCCAAAATATTGAAAGCATTATCGGCAATAAATCTGCAACGCCATTAGAATTGTGTTCGGATCTCATTTACCAATATACATGAAATGGGTGTAGCAGCACATACATTGGAGACTCGAAATTGGGGCACGAAATTTAAGTATCAAAACTTAAGTCTCAGAAATTAAAATTTTCAAAAATGAAAAATTCGGTTAAATTTCAGAAAAAAATGAAAATTTCTAGTAAAATATAGAAAAAATAAAAAAAATCTTAAAATTTTAGAAAAAAATTTTATATAATAAAATATAAACATAATTATTAATATAAAGAAACTATAACTATTATTTTTTGACTATGACTAATTGGTTAATTTTCATTTCGCAGATCGAGGTTTAAATAATTAAATATTATCTAAGATTAAATTATTATCCGAGACTTAAGTTTCAAGACTTAATTTTCAAAACTTAATTTTTTAGACTTAAAAGTAGTTTTCCGTTCGAAATCATATTTGTGAGACAATTCAGGAACACAGTCATAATAAATGTGGAAGTAAAATTGCAGGACATAGACGACATTGAAAAGGAGACACAAATTTTACAACAATTTAAAATTCTGTGGACTCAATATATATATATATATATATATATATATATATATATGGTTATATCATTTAAATATTAAAATTACCAAATGTGACTTTTTACCAGTTCCTTCAGTCATGGGATTTACAAAGAGAAGTAATTCATCGGATGAGCAATGCCTAATACAAGGTAGAGGAATCAATATTCCAAGATATATGAAAAATTCCTTCCATATGATTATCTACATTTATAAGAATATAAAATATCTTAAAATTAAAAAAGATAACATCCGTTGCTTCAACTTTGAAATTATTAAAAGCATTTACGAGACTAGACATGCTCCATACTTTAGCACCAGAATGTACTCCGAAAAGTCTATAGTTAGATTCATATGGTATGTTTGTTATAATCTCTTTGAGGAAAGAGTCAAACCAAAATATATTCAAAATTAATAAGCCAAATTTTTTAATATAAATTCCACGGGCCTGAAGAAACATTTATGAAAACATCAATCAACGATACTGTTTTACTTCAATAAACATTTTCTGGAATACAGCAGACGCAGTATCTGGATCCTCAATAATATTGAGAGATATGACTTGATCAATGGTCACATAAGACTGGGCTAAATTCATTATACATTGGCATTTATGTTCAAGATTATTCGGAGAGAATTTGTGAGGAAATAATTCTGCATCGTGAAGTACATTCTTTCCTACATGTGACAATATTTCTTCTAAAGCCTATAAAATACTCGTTAATCCTTTATATAATATAAACGTGTGTTCTAAATGACAAAAATTTGTAAAAGTAAAACTAATTTTACAGGAAATAATAACATTTTTTAAATGTCAAAGGTCATCAATTTAGGTAACCTTTTGTCCTTTAGAACAAACTATTTTAATTATATATATACTTTTTTATCATCTTTTCCAATTTTGAATAGTTTAAATCTTTTTTTGTAGCCTGAAATAAATTTTTTTATTTGTTCCAACTGCCGAGTGGCCTCACTCAGTTTCGAGCAATCGTTTAAGTCAATTAAATTTGGCTCCTTCCTAAAGTATAATAATAATAAAATATAATTATTTGTGATGAAATAATTATGATAATGAACCACAGAGATAAAAGAAACAATACACAAAAAATATTTTTCTTTATTTTGCACACAAAAAAAAGAATTTCAACCTCTTTCAGGTAAAACCTACTTTCCAGCTCTCTGTAAATTGTTCTCTGGAGATTGCTAATACTGACAGCTTCTATGGAATTTGCGCACTCTTAAAGAGTAAATGGTAGTGGCAATATTCATCAAGCTTTACACTTCATCAAAAAGACTCCTATCTCAATTATTATTACGTTTCTATATCTTTTACTTGGTGATTCAAAAAGTATCCCTTCTTGATAGTTGCAAAGGATTCTAAAAATGGATTGTCTTTTGAGACTAGTCATCAATATTATTTTAATAATAATGCTCTTCGGTAGGTTTAATAGTCTAATAACCATATTATATAGTTTTATATTCACATTCTTTCTTTCCTTCCTTGTAAAACTTGTATTTAACATGTTCTTTTATTAACGTCAAGAACTACAAAGTTACTTTATTAATCTCTTGTTGTATGATAATGAAGTTTTCCTTTTTGCAAAAAATATGTGTATAATTTGCAACTATGCTTATTTAAATTTGCAATGATGCCTCTATAAATCTTACAAAACCATGTAAACAAGAGGGAACATCATATTCAAAAAATTTCAAACAACATATAATGTATATTAAACAATCCTCTTAAAATAATATTAATAATAATAATTTATTACTCTGTTATAGTTGATATAAATGTTTCTAATTTTGATATAGGAGCCGAAAGTCTCTCAGACCAGTCGAATTCGTCGATTTCATTGTAAACCTCTTGGCATTTTTCACCACAACAAATTGTCACAAAGTTTAAACTATTTTCTAATTCACATTTTTCCAATTTCAATCTTTCCTGAAAAAATATTCAATCAATATAAAAAGCTTTTTATCATAATTTTTAGTCAAATTCAGTAAGGAAATTCAACGAGTAACAAATTCATATTGAAAATATTAATAAATTTAATATATTTTAATTTAATCAAATGTTAGTTAAGCGATATATTAAAAAATAATATTTATCAAATTTTTAAAATATTTATCAAAGTATTTTATTAGGTTGGCCAAAAAGTCATTGCATTTTTTACTAAAATATTTATTATCAAAAAATGACATGGATGCACAAATATTTTAACACGATATACTGTCCATTATTTTCATTCACTTTCTTCCACCTTTCCGGTAGCTTCATTATTCCTTATTCATAAAAACCTTTGCCTTTGTCAGCAAAAAAGCCGTCTAGGAACGATTTGATGTCATCATCACTGGCGAATGTTTTTTCTGTTTAAGGAATTCTGCAGTGATATAAATAAGTGACAATCCGATGGGGCCAAGTCTGGAAAATACGGTGGGTGCGGCAAAACCTCCCAACCCAGTGATAAGAGTTTCTGGAGAGTGGTCAAACTTGTATGTGATCTTCCGTTATCATGCTGAATTACAACTCCTTTTCAATTTGCCAATTCAGGACGTTCTTGTTGAATTGAATGAGCCAATTTCTCCAGCTGACCACAATATCTGTCTGAATTGATGGTTTCATTCCTCGGAAGGAGTTTAACTTGTATGCGGTCTTGAGTTATCCTGCTGAATTACAACTCCTTTTCGATTTGTCAATTCAGGACATTTTAGAAGTGTTTTTACATCTGACGATTGAAAATATTTTTCTTTAGTTTGTTTGTTTTTGTTTGAATTGTATTTTTTGTGTTAGTATCATATGTGTTGATATTCTTTTTAATATATTCTTTTCCTTTTTATCCTGTTGCTTAGCGTTTTATCCTGTTTTGAGTCGTTTGAATCTTTTCTTGTCGTGTAAGTTTCAGTTTCTGTTAGAAGATCTTGTATGGAGTCTGATGAGGAATTCTCTGGGTGTTGTTCTGTATTGTGTAATGTTGGTTTTCTTTCCACTCTATCTGATTTACTAAGTCCTTTGAATGTTTTTGTTTCAATGTTAATAGATTCATTGAATGTCTATAATGGGTTTGTCGACATTGTAGTGTTCAGAGTGTTTGACTTGAAATTTGTGTTGTAGTTTTGTAATCTTATGTCATTGTTGCAGTGTTCACTAAATCGTATCAGCAGCAGCAACCAATTTTCCAAGTCATATTTAACTTAATTTTTTGATTTTTAATTATTAAAAATGCCTTAATTGGATTTGAGACCCCAGAAATTTTTGAGCTGAGAAAAATCCAGACTTACATTAAAAATAAAAAAAATAGAAAAAACAAGAAGAAAATCAAATGAACATTGGCTGAGTTCCATTAACAATCACAACAACTATACTAGAAATTTTATCTCAAAAAAAACATTTATTGAATTTGACAAATTTAATGAATGCGAATTTGCGATTGTTTTAATTTGTCAATTTATGAAAATATAGCTTTTGAATTGCTTAAAAAACATGGCTTATTTTGATTTAAAATTTAATTAAAAATTTTCATTATTCATCTTCAACAAATTCTCGATTAATAATACGTCCAAAAAAACAGAAAATTATAATAATAGAATTTCGTGATTTTCTTTACATATCGATTTCTTTTCTGTTTTCATAAAATTAAAAATCGTATCCGGTATTGATCGATTGACGTATCGCGCGTGTCTCTGTGGTCTAGTCTCGGATAGAACAAGTTCAAGTCGTATGATCTGTCGAGTCAGTACTTCTATAACATGCGTTACCGGCTGCCCGGCTGCTCCAGCGTAAACTCCTCCGACTTCACGACTCTCCAGGTGCTTTTCGGAGACAAGCAGCTGCTGGCGTCTCAGTTCGCGTTACAGTACAGTGACACCCGGGGCTGGGGGACGGACTGGACGCGGCCGCTGGACGACACTCGAGCGTGTGGGTGTCTGCCACGCATGCTGCCGCTCTGTCGATTCCCTCTGCCGCACATGCCGCCGCTGCTGCACAGTCAAGGGACAATCCGCCTCAAACTATCGATTCGAACTCGGCTCATTCCCTCTCGATCCCTTCTCACGAGGGTATCGATCATCGACTCAAATCAGGAAATCCTCCAATAATTTTACGCAAAATTCGCCGACTGAATTTCGATTCTACAACCCCCAGATCTGAGTTGGACAGTCGACATTTGGCCAGTAATTCATGGGTGACAATTGAATCACAGTTGTCCAAAAGAAGTGACCCTAGTCACTTCAATTGTTATATACTATGTTGCGGTTGATCAATTTTGAATTAATTTTGATGTATATTGTATCTGTTTGGATTATTATTTTAGTGTTTGTTAGTGTAAAATGTGGTAATTTTTGTTCTTGGAATGTAAGATAGTGTAGCTTTATTTGTACTTGTTTGTTTCATGTGTATGACTTTGTTGGTTTGTAGGTTATTTCTGTGACATAATGTTTTGTTTTTGCAATCTATTAGAAAGTCGAAGTTTGAAAGAAAATCAGCTGCTAAAATTGCTTTTGAAATGTCGACGATTTCAACGTTTTGAAACCGTAAGTTTTAATTTCGGTTTTGTTTGCGGTATATATTTTTGCATGTTTATTGGATGTAGAGTCTGGATAGAAACCATAGTGTTTAGGAAGAACAGAAATAACCGAACCAGAATTAATTAGAAAAGAAAAGCGAAAATTAACAGGTTTTACCTGTTTATTTATCGTTAATTTAAAATAATCCTTGCTAAAGCAAAATATTTATTGCTTTAACAAAGAATATTATTTTATAAAGGTTTCACAAGCGAAAATGAAAAAAAAATTATAAAAATAAATAATTTAAATAACAAAAATAAACTATATTATTTCCAAACAACAAAAATAACAAAGTAAAATAATATTTATGACTGAATATTTGTCACTGAAGTCCAAAAGGAACGGTATAATTTGTCCATGAATCCAGAATTCATAACTGGCGCATGTTGTATACAACGGTAATTAATTGTAATTATTTCCAAATTTTGAATCAATATTCTTATTGTTTTTTTTATTACTTAATAATTATAATTTAGCTACAATTATTTATTACAATTATTCTGATTCACTCCTCCATTAATGTTAATAATATTCACGGCACATTGCGACGCACAAATTAAAAAGGCTAAGAACTTTTACAAACACACAAAAAATAACAACCACGCATAAGTTAAAGTAAGAGAATTTTACAAAAATTCTACTTATTAGTGGAAAATAAATTATACATTAGGAAAACAAAATATATTGGGTTGGTCAAAAAATCATTGCGTTTTTGAGTACGTCCTAATAAAAAGCTTGAAAATATAAAACGATGTGATAAAATTTAAAATCAATTATATATTTTAAAACCTTAATTTTCAGACTATGTTTATACAAAATATTAATTGATTTTGTTTTAATGTATTACTTTACCGTAAATTCGAAATGGAAAATCAAAATGAGCATATTCGTTATGTTTTGTTGCATTATTTTCGCAAAGGGAAAACCGTTGTGCAAGCTCATAAGAAGATATGTTTTGTATATGGTAGTGACTCCTTAAAACTTCGACAGTGTCAATTTTGGTTTTCTAAATTTCATCTGAAAAATTTCATCTGAAAGATGCACCACGCTGCGGTCGACCAGTTGAAGTTGATGGCTACAAAATAACAGCACTGATCAAATCTAATCCACATATGACGACAAGAGAAGTTGCACAGACTCTGGAAAGATCAAAATCAAGTGTTGGAAGTCATTTAAAGAAACTTGGATTCGTCAGTAAACTGGATATGTGGTTACCACATGAACTGAAAGAAATTCATTGGGTGAAACGTAGACATTTGCGATTCCCTTTTGAAGCGAGAACAAAGTGATCCATTTTTGAAGCGTTGGATTACGGATAACGAATAATGGATTGTTTACAACAATGTGGAACGCCGACGATCATGGACAAAACGTGGTGAGCCTGCCAAAACGATTCCAAAAGCAGAAATTCACCAAAAGAAGGTTATGCTTTTCGTTTGGTGGGATTTTAAAGGAATTGTGTTTTTTAAACTCCTTCCGAGGAATGAAACCATCAATTCAGACAGATATTGTGGTCAGCTGGAGAAATTGGCTCATTCAATTCAACAAGAACGTCCTGAATTGGCAAATTAAAAAGGAGTTGTAATTCAGCATGATAACGGAAGATCACATACAAGTTTGACCACTCTCCAGAAACTCTTATCACTGGGTTGGGAGGTTTTGCCGCAACCACCGTATTTTCCAGACTTGGCCCCATCGGATTGTCACTTATTTATATCACTGCAGAATTCCTTAAACAGAAAAAACATTCGCCAGTGATGATGATATCAAATCGTTCCTAGACGGCTTTTTTGCTGACAAAGCCAAAGGTGAATCAGGAATAATGAAGCTACCGAAAAGGTGGAAGAAAGTGATTGAAAATAATGGACAGTATATCGTATAAAAATATTTGTGCATCCATGTCATTTTTTGATAATAAATATTTTAATAAAAAACGCAATGACTTTTAGGCCAATCCAATACAAATATATTAAAATTTTAAATTACATTAAAAATTAAATATTATATTCGAAAATTATTTTAAATCTTTTTATTTTAAAATTAAATTAAATTATTTTCAATTAGTAGGAATCAAAGAAAATACCAATCATCCATCTGGGTAGGAGAGACACAATCCGAATCAACATACAACATGCAAAATATCAACAAACAACTCAAAACATTCCTCACAAAAATGACGATTTTGGAATAAATTAATCCAATAATTAATTAAATAATCCCAAAGAGGAAGAAAGACCTATTTGGACATTAATTGATGGATTAAGTTATTTAATCAGTTACGTATCATAGAAATTCTTTACAGATAATTTTATAATAACAGTACAATATTTTAAATATTTTTAGAAATATATCGGAAAGTTCTAAAAACTTATAAATTGTAATTAAGCTAATGGTGTTTTGGATTATAGTAATAAGCAGCGCTAATAACTAATAATAATGATAAAATTCTTACTAATTGAATTTAATTTATCCAACTCCTACTCTGTTACAAAATTTTTAAATTATACAGTAAGAAATGAGTCAAAGATGCATCTGTAAACTAATCACATAAATATATTTTATTACAAAATCTTTGATACAAGACTCACGCAAAGAATGTGGTTCGATGAGAAATGTTTAAATCATGAGGATAAAAGTTTTTGTGTCAATTCTTAAAATGTGAAGTTTAAAATTGTGAAACCCTTTTAACAATATTTTTTGATTCTGCTTCATTTTATTTTAATTTTTTATTATAATAATATTAATAATAATCATAGTAATAATAATAATAATAATAATAATAATAATAATAATAAATACAAATATATAACTAAGTTCTCACCTTTATATCTGAAACCTTTGTAATGTTCCAATCTTCTGATAATTCGATGGAACAATTTTGTTGATTTATTATTAAAAATGGTACAATATTATTTGTGTTATTTAATTTGAAAACGAAACTCCAATACTAAATAACAATGTAAGAGTAATAAAATATCTTGAAGGACCAAACCAGTTTGTCGTCCACCTCAACGGACACAAACAAGTTCTTCTCATTTTCTGGGGCTTGTCTGATGGATTGCTTGAAATCACATTTTATAGAGGCAGAAAGACATGATGCTATGCTTTTCATTTGGTAAGTGTCTTTTGTGTTGCCTTTAGTATATTGTATAAATCTTTAGTTAACCGTGAAATTATTTCAAAAAGTAAATTTCAAATACTGTTCAGATATGTTATACATTAATAAGGCATCCTTCTCCGGAGAAAATGATTCCCAAATATCTTTATTGAAGACTGTAAATCCAAAAGCAATATTGCTGAGTTTGGTACTATCGGACGATTTTATCCCAAAGACCGTATGATATTTATCAATTGGTATTTTCGAAACCCAATATCCGGTATCACGTAAAAGTTTTCTAAAATACATATTAAAAGAATAAAAGATGATTTTTATTAGCATTACATCTTTTTTCCTTGAATTGCCACATTTTTGTATCCAAAGTTCGAATGTTCTAGTAAAGGATTTGGGGGTCTTAATAATCAACATGAAAAATTTTTAATAATAATAATAATTCAAAATCTTTTAAGTTAAAAATAATTGAAAATTGTAAAAAAATTGACATTACATTTAATTTAAACAGCTTATGAATAAAATATGGTTAGAGTTACTTTATGAAAAAATAGGATCAATTGCAAATCATATCTCCCTTGAACATTTTCCTCTTCATAAATTGAAACAAAAAGAAAAAATATCACGTCATGATATAAGTCATGATATAAACCAGGGGTGGCCAACCCGCGGCCCTCTTTAAATATTTTATTGGCGCGCGAGATTCATCAAAGTTTAACAAAATATATTATTTTACAAAATTAATGGTTTAGATACAATGCAACATTGAATTAAAACACATTTTTGAAAAATAAGAATAAAAAATAGAAAAGATAAATTTAATGACAAGATTCAAGATCGTGCAAGCTAGAATTATTAAGTTTCGACAGAGAGACATTCCATTTCATGCCGTTGGTCAAAATGATGGAATTGACATTTTAATTAGAGCGAAATTCATTCGATTACATCAAGCGATTCGTGAAGTTTGCGGTAACGGAAACGATCCGATGGCGCGATTAACCCCATTGGTATGAACTTGCGTGGGGTTTGTTGAAGAAGGGTCATCAGGATCTGCAACTCAGTTCAGCACATTTCTGTCAACGAGCTGTGAAGATGATTCATTGTTAAAGAGATTTGGGAAGTGGAAGAGTTAGAAGTGGAAACTCGTAATACGAAATAAGAACAATTTGTCCGTTGGATGGTGGACAAATTTTCTTATCAATGTTTTCTTATTTAGTCGATTTTGAACCCAATTGCCCTTTAAATTCAAATGAAGAGAGTGCCGGATTCTAAGCCGATGTCAGAAAGGAGATGAGTACTATTGGAAAATAGATTAAAGAAAGATGATGATCTCAAACAAAATTATGATAGAATAATCGTTGAGTATTTAGGAAAAGGTTATATTATAGAATTGACAAAGGGGAAAATAAAAAAATGTAAAATGGTGGTTACCACACTTCCCGGTAATCAAAAGGAACAAAGAAACTACTAAATTCGAATTTTCTTTGATGCAGCGGCCAAGAGCAAGAACATTTGCTTGAATGTTCTTATTGAGCCTGGTCCGAAACTGCAAAATGATTTATTGGAAATTCTATTAGGATTTAGAAAATTTCCGATTGCACTTGTTTCTGATATACAAGAGATGTATTATATGCAGATTGCAGTGTCTGAGATGGATAAGGAATATTTGTGTTTTCATCACAAGATGAATGGGGAAAGAAGGAAATTTCAGTTCCAACGCCTGGTCTTCGGTTTGAATGCTTCACCGTTTCTGGTACAACTTGTTGCACGAGTTAACGCGGATCAATTTTCCAAGGAGTTTCCAGTAGCAGTAAAAATTATCAAAAATGCCACCTATATTGATGATACGATGTTTTCGGTGGTGGATATGGAAGAGGCAAAAATGCGAAAAGAAGAAATAGTTAAAATTTGGAATTTCGCTGGGATGAAAGTGACTAAATGGATTTTTAAGGACAATGAAATTTTAAAGACAATTCCCGTAGAGGACAGGTCAAGATTACTCGATTTTATCGACAAAGACGTTTGTTTCGTAAAGACTCTAGTAGTGTCATGGGATCCTATCACTGACATTTTCAGTTTCAAAATAGAATTAATGGAGCAATCTCGCCATACCAAACGGTCATTCTTGAGTGTTTTAGCAAGGTTATTTGATCCGTTAGGTATAGTTGGGCGCATATACAATAAAGGCAAGGTAATGATCCAAGAAGTGTGGATGGCATGTCTTGATTTGGATCAAGAGCTGCCTCAAAGCTTGCAAGAGAAAATAAGAAGTTGACTTGGGAAAGCGTCAGTATTAAACAAAATTCATTGCGAAAAAAAGCTATTTTCATTAAAGAAAAGTGAAAAGGAGGTGCATATTTTCTCAGATGCATCTATGGACGCATGTGCAGCGATTGGGTTTTCAGTGGAGCAGACTGATTTCGGGGTCTCAAGCAACTTTATTATGGCAAAAACAAAAGTGTCACCGATGAAACCTATATCTGTTCCGCGTTTAGAATTATTAGAAGCTTGCTTGGGAATGAAGGTGGCACAAAATATCTCCGGAGCAATTGATGTGGACACATCGAAATTCGTATTTTGGTGTGATAGTCAAGACGTGTTATACTGGATTATTCAGCACGGTAAACAGTAAAAGACGTTTGTCGCCCACCGAATCGGGTTCATTCTGTAGACCACTAACGTGAGACAATGGAGATTTGTAAAACAGATCTTAATCCAGCTGATTTGTTGTCTAGAAGGATTAAGACAGAGGACTACTCAAAGTTAAATTCGTGGTACCAATGTCCAGAGTTTTTGAAGAAGGTCGAGAGCCTTTGGCCCAAGTGGGAAAGAAAGACATCAAAGGAGAAAATTACATCGAAAAGAAGGATACGATTTAGTTTGTTAACTCAAGTTCGAGAGGAATCGTCGTAATGGAAAACGAATTTTCTGAAACCAGAAACGTATTCAAATTGGAAAAGATTAATTCGAGTAAGAACATAGGCAACGCGCTTTATTCAGAACTGTCGTAAAAAAAGGAAATCAGGTTTGTGGTGAATTAACTAATGATGAGTTATGCGCAGTTGAGAAAGAGATAATCCGCGCAGATCACATATCAACTTTCGGTATCGAAGTAGAGCGAATTCAAAAAGGGATGTTTGTTGGGGATAAGAGTGTTATAAAATGATTAAACCCATGCGTTGATGAAAAAGGATTACTTCGGAGTAGAAGTCACTTAGAAAACATTGATTGGTTGCCATACGAGAAGCGATGTCCGATTATTTTGTCGTGAAATAGTTGGATTACCAAATTAATAGTAAAAGAAAGGCAATATTTATTTGCTGGTTGAGTTAAATAAAGAAATTTGGATAGTGAACGGAAGGTGATTAGTTCGAGAGATCAAGAAAAGATGTTTGGAGTATCGGAAATTCCGAAGGAAGGGAATGTGCCAATGATGGCTCCGATTCCTCAATTCAGAATGGAAGAGAAACCAAGTGCGTTCAATAAAGTCGGAATCGACTATGCTGGACCATTCCTAACCAAGCAAAGAAGACGATAGGCTTGAGAAAAAAGGTATATGTGCCTTATAACATACTTACAAACAAGGGCGGTTCATTTGGAGATTGCATGGGGCTTAGATACAGATTTCTTTTTGCGGGCGCTGCAGAGATTTGCAGCAAGGAGAAGCATGCCTACGTGCATCATTTGCGACAATGGTACGAACATTATTGGAACCACGAAAGAGATCCAGTATATTCAATTAGACAGTTTTTTCTATCAAAAAAGAGTTAAATTCAGCGAAAGTAACTTGGATATTTAACCCTCCCGGAACGCAACACTTCGGAGGTATTTTTGAGGTAATGATTCGAGAAGCAAAGAAAGCGATGTTAAAATACTGCGAGATGCAGAAGTAACAGATGCAGAGCTCTTATCCGTATTTGTTGAAATCGAGAAGCTATTAAACGGAAGACCATTAATCAATTTGTATAAAGATGACGAAGAAGAAGAAGTTTTAACACCGAATCATTTTATCAGACCAGGATTCCGAAAGATGGAGGTCCGTGAAGAATTAAAGTCAACAAGCACTGGTTTGAAGAGATACTGGAAAAGAATTCAGGAGCTGTCGGAGAATTGGTGGGAGAGATGGAGAAATGAAGTCATCCCGAACTTGAGAAAGCGGAACAAGTGGATGAAAGAAGGCCCAGAAATTTTGTCGGAGAAATCGTGTGGCAAATGCGGTATGGATTAGAACGGGGAAAGTGGAACCTTGGCCGAGTGGTTCAGTTGTTTCCCGGTTCGGACGATCGATCGAGAGTGGTTCTGGTGAGGACAGGCGAAAAGGACGTGCTTCGATCTGTGGGACGAGTTTACCCACTAGAAGTGCGGGAATGATGTAAAAAAAGTTTATTGTTTGTTTTTGTATGATTGTTTAGATTTTGGTTATTTGACTGTTGTTGTATGTTTGTTTTATTTATTTAAGATGGTTGCTGTGCGTTAGGAAACATGAATGACGTTAAAAAAGAAAGAAATAATGTTTGCTTGCTTATTTTTCTTTAACTGATTTTTTGAATGTAACCAAATTGTAAAAAAAGTTTTTATTGTATCTTTATGGAAAGTATGTGAATTTATTTGACATTGTTAAATATAGATCTAAAGAAAGTGTATGATTGAAAACAAGAAATGATGATGGGAAAACTTTAATGGAATTGTGTGAATTATTGTTTTGGAAATATGAATGATTGTTCTGATCATGAATGATCAGAAAGGGGGAGGATGTTTCGCGAAAAATTTTAATTTAAAGAATTTTAAAAAAATATCTTGAAACCAATTCGAATTCTGTTTGTTTAAATGTATCAACTCATCGTCCTCTAATCAATTCATTCATTATATAAATAGTAGCACATTTTTTCATACGATTCATTGAATTCTGAAAAATACTGAATTTGAAACTTGTCAAAGATCTCTTTGACAGTGAATGCAATTGTGTTGTCACTGTCAGCGATTGTCTTGTCCAGATTCTCTGGACAATTTTCCATCGGATCTCACGAGAGTTCGGTCGATTTTGGCGAAATATAGAGAGTGCCATCCGGATTCTGGATTTATTTGTAATTATAAAATTAATAATAAAGATTTATCTTCCGTCTTTGATTCGATATAATTTTTTATTATTAATTTTATAATTACAAATTTTGAATGTCACACTTTTTTTAATTTTCCGTTTAACTAGTTAAAACAAAACTCTACTTACGAAAGTCGTGATTTTTTAACGACATTTTTGTTCAGTGTTAATTAAACGCTTTATTTATCTATATTTTTATGGATTTGATATTCAGTACAGACAGTTTTACGAGTCATTATTGAGTGGGCCTCCCATCTCTGTAATGGTATTGAGCCTAAGGCTCTTTAGAGGGTCCACCCAAACTAAAGTCCTTAAGGGCCCCCCGATAGGCCTCCTACGGGGTCAGTGGCCTTCCGCC
>MQRK01229945.1:0-10290 GCA_001938485.1 Girardia tigrina
TTTTTATTATCAATTTTTATTACATTGATTTCTTATTATAAAATATTGCATATTAAAAATTATTTATTATAAAATCTGTTACATTATTTCTTCATCCTTACTTTACTTACGAGTACTACAGAAATTAGAACATTGTTATAATTGTTTAAAGTTAAATGTTATTTTTTCGACATGTATTTAATTTATTTCAATAAGAAAATAATTATAAAAATGAAATTCTAATATATAATCTTTTAAATATATTTTTCTAAAAACTGTTATGTAGGTCTTGTTTCTTAAGTCAACCTTTTAGTCCAACCTGCGGTCCTAAACCCGCGCAAACTCAATGTGGGACGAACATTAAATATGATTAAAAAAATTATTGTAAGAAGTCATGATTATTTTTTTAAATTATTTTTTTATGCGGACCGTGACAACTCAGATTTTATGTTTTATCAAAGAAGAATAAACATTGAAAAATATGTTTAAACGTGTTTAATGATTGCTAAACGTTTACTACAAATTTTGAAACTAAACGTTTAAACGGGCGTTTCACCGTTATACGTGCCAACCCCTAGTTTTCATGTTTAAATGTCGTATGTTGATTTGGGATTGTGCCTCTCCTAATCAGATGGATGATCAATATTTTAATTCTTATAATCTGTAACTGCTTAATTCAAATTTATAATCAATATTCAAATTTTAAATTTTTATTATTGTAAATTTTAAATAATTTTATTGACTTTATTTTTGTAAATTTTTAAATAATTAAAATCAAATTAATGTTTAAAAATGATTATAAAAAGTAATTTCATTTTAGCCAATAAAATTTAAATTAAACATTTTAAATATAATAACTTTCTTCAAGTTTGTTCAGATTGTAAGGAGGAGTATTAAAACATTGAGTGATGGAGTAATACTATTGATTTACATAGAGATGATCAAAATTGTGAATGTAATAAATATTCTGTCAAATATGGGTTCTCTTAACAATTATTATTATTATTATTATTATTATTATTATTAAATAAACTTACACATTCTTTTTCAATAATATTATTTCTTTTATTATAATTAATTTTAAAATTTTATTTAAAAAATAAATTATTTTTTCCCAAATATTTTTTTAATTTCTTTTTCAACTCACCAAATTTATTGAAGCAGCTTTTTTATTTCACTCCAAAAGTAAACAAATTAACAAAAAAACGTTCAATTTAACTATCAAATTTAACGGTTAAAAACCGATTTTACCATTTACTAAATGTCATTTTAAAGAATGAAAAAAAATTAAGATTTTTTTGGTTTCCCCTAAGGATACAACCTTTCTTTTCCCAGGGAAAATCTCTCTTTTTCTGTTTCGTTTTAACGTTTTCTTTTTCCCCCCAAAAAGAGAAGTTCAATTCCACAATGTAAATAGAATTCGTATCGATTTACGGTATTTTTTTTAGGCAAATATCAAAAATATATTTATTTTTTTTGTTTTTTTTACGAGCAGCTGGACAAATTTGACAGAAATTAAACATCCCAAAGAGAACATACGATTTTATCGATTTCGTTTAATGGAACGAATTGTGATAAGTTGAAGGAAGACTTTGTTGCAACGCAAAAGATATACAAAAGATGATAAAAGAACCAGAGAGAATATTGATGTCCAATAATCAACGAGATTATAAAAGATGTTATTGATTAAAAGAAGAATAAAAATGACTTTTATTTATTAATTTAGAATTAATTAAATCAGAAAGAAAGTAATTAGAGAATATGTTAATAATTGTGAGATCATTTTCTACTTTGTTTTAATTTCAGAAATTGCTTAAGTAGAAATTTATATATTAAAATATTTGAAAAAAAATTTAAAAGAATTTTTTTTATCAAATTGTTTTTATTTTAGTTTTTGTTTCTAATTTTTAAATTTGTATTTTATCATAATGAGAAATTAATTGTATAATTATCGTATAAATTACTTATAATTATAATCGATTTGTGTTTATAGTTAATTATTTTATTGAAATATTAATAGGAAATATTTTTTGGAAAAAATTATTTTATTCATTTTTTTATTTAATTTTAAATTATATAAGGGATTAGTTTAAATTTAAGTTTCGCCAAAATAGTTTATTATTTTTAATTTGAAAATTTAAAAGAAATAAATTAAAAAAACTAAAATGTAGAGTAAAAATATGATAAAATAAATATTTATTTAAAATATGCTTACAGTAATAATAATTGATATATTTTAATAAAATTTATGAAATAAGTTTGAATAAATTTTAAAATGAATAATGAACGGATTAATATTTTAAGAAATAATTTTTTAATAAAAGGGTTTATTGTAAATTTAAACTAATTAGATTTTATGATAAAATTTTCGAAAAAAATGTAAAAAAAATTAAGGTTTAAATTTCGTAAATTTCAAAATTTAATCGAAAAAATTTAATGAATTAATTTGGGCAAAATTTGTTTAAATATGAGAATTGTTGATATTAATAAAATTTGTGGTGCTAAATTATGACTTCGGAATGTGATAATAATGAAAGTGGCATAAACGCTACTTACATAATAAGAATGAGGAATTAGTTAATTTTCTTCTCGATGAACAATTTTAATAAATTAGAATTGATTAAAATTTTAGAATTTTTTAAATATTTTAAATTAATCAACTTTCGTAATATTAGGTTGGTCGAAAAATAATGGCGGTTTTTGAGCTTTATACTTTGTTTATCTACTTTGATATGTATATAAGTTTAAATGCATTAGTGTTAGTTATTATTTGAAATCTTATGCCTAGCTGTATATTCATATAGCCATTATTAACATATTGCTGTTATTTCTTTTACGGTGCTAAATTAATAATGAAAAAAATTAAAATGCGAGCAATTTTCTTATACGAATTTAAACTGGGTCGTAGAGCAGCAGAAAGGACTCGCAATATCAATAAAGCGTTTGGCAAAGCTTCTGAGCGCACAATATTTGAATCAATTCTTGATAAGAATAAGAAATATCTGAATAACTTCTTGTCAAAAAAATGAAGAAATATCTGAAACACTTCTTGATAAAATGTTGAAGAAATATCTAAATTGCATCTGACTCTAATAACGCAATTTTGACATTGACTACGTATATGTCATTTTATTTATTTATAATAATTAACTTGATAGCACATGTTTTGCTATGGTTCCGAAATTTTTTTGATGGAGATGAAAACCTTGAAGATGAAGAAGGTCGTGGTCGTCCAGTTGCTGTGAACAACGATAATTTGAGGACAATGGTGGAAACAGATCCCCGTACAACAATCAGAGAACTTGCAGACGGGTTGGGCATTAGTCATTCAACAGTCCTGGATCATTTAAAACAACTTAGAAAATCAAAAAACTTGATAAATGAGTTCCACATGATTTGAATGAAAATCAAAAGAACCGACGCTATGAAATTTGTTCTACCAATCATCTTCGCAATAAAAACGATCCATTCTTGATCGTATTGTTACCTGTAATGAGAAATGGATCCTGTATGATAACCGACGTCGATCTGCACAGTGGTTGGACAAAGATGAAGTACCGAAACACTTTTCAAAACCGAAACTAACACCCCGTAAGGTTAAGGTGACAGTTTGATGGTATGATGCTGGAATCATCCACTATAGTTTTTTGAATCCAGGTAAAAAAATCACAGCGGAGAGGTACTGTCGTGAAATTGATGAAATGCATAAGAAATTGAAAATCCTTTGTCCGGGATTGGTCAATCGAAAAAGTCCCATCCTTCTTCATGATAACGCTAGACCTCATATTTCAAAAGTGACTCTTTAAAAGCTTAATGAGTTGGGCTATGAAACCCTGCCTCATCCACCATATTCATCAGACCTCTCGCCAATGGACTTCTATTTTTTCAGGCATTTGTATAACTTCCTACGTAAAAAATTTTCAAAAACCAAAATGATGCTCAAAATGCCTTCCAAGAATTCGTCGCTTCGAGAACCGATACATTTTATGCTGATGGAATAAAACAACTTGTTTCTCKTTGGCAAAAATGTATTGATGCCAACGGTTCATACTTTGATTAATAAACTTTTGTTTCTGTGAATTTGCACGTCTTTGAAGTTTGTGTCCCAAAACCGCCATTATTTTTCGACCAACCTAATATAATTGAAATAGAATATATTTTAAAGTATTTATTTTTTGGAAATAATAAATTTGACCTATAATTAATTTTTAATAATGTAGAATAAAATGTTTTCTTAAATTTTAAAATGAATATTTTTTTAGAATTATTTTTTAATTGATTTAAAAATAAATTATTTAAAGGATTTTTATATTTTGTAATAAAACTACTTTTTTAAAGTTTTTAAAAAATTGGTAATTAAAAAAATATTTGAATTGATTCAAATATTCTTATGTTTATTTTTTTTTAAATCTGATCAGAATTGAAAAATTAATTGCAAGGATTTGAAAATATATCGAAGTTTTATATTTAAATATTTGACAAATAGAAAAACTCAATTTATTAAAGTAATAAAATAATAATAAAATAATAAAATAATAAAAGTAAAATAATAAAATAAATAATGTAATAAAATAATATATAATATAATATAATATAATATAATATAAAAGAATTTTAAATTTGTTTTAAATTCATTACAATTGCTTCATAAATTTCAAAATTTCTTCACTCTTTTAGTTGATTTTTTTCCCTTTCTCCTTAATTCCTTCCAGAAGTGTTCATAAAAAAATTGTAATTTAATTTAGTATAAACTGGTCGGCGATTTGTTTTTCGTTTTATTATTTTTCCGAATTCATTTAATTAATTACATTTATCTCAAACATTTTTTCGGGTAAATATAAATTCAGCAGAAAAATATTTTAATATTTTCTGAAATATAATTATTAAGAATTATTTGAAAGAATAAATTAATAAATTAGAAAGACACAATTTTTTTAAAAAAAATTAAAATTTTAATATTTATATTATTAAAAAATGAAAAATTACAAAATTTCAAAATAATATTTATTTAATTATTTTAAATAAAACGAATTTTTTCTTTTTGAACAATAAATAACTTTGAATTTTTAAATCGTGTTTAATATTTATTTTTTTAATCTGACTTTAAACATTCTATTTCCCTGATATTTTATTATTTAATTAATTAGACTAATTTAATTAATGTAAAATCCAATTAGTTAATTATTGATGAAATAATCTCTTTCAACCATTTTATTTTTAAACATAGTAACAAAATATAATTATTTTATTTGGATTTTATTATTATAAACTTTATTTATAAACTTCATAAAATTTGTATATTTAATTAGAATTAGAAAGAGCAAGGTTATTTCATTACCTTAACTAAATTCCTTTACATTAACATGAAATAAATCGACGTAAAACATGTAAAATACCTTGCAAAACAAAACCTGCCACAGAAGGAAGTAACATTCTGAATTATTTTAATTTTCCTTTAAACAGAATTTTTATTAAACCAAATCTTATTTAACATTTATCAAGAAAGCCTTTTATTCTTTGAAAAACGTCAACATTTACCGGTTGAATTAAGTTTTAATTAAAAATTTAATTTAATTTACGTCATTCTATTTCATTTTTCGTGTGACACTTTATTAGATCGTCAAGTATGAAATTTGTAGAACGAAAGTCAAAGTTGACTGATACCAATACAAATATTTATGTTATTTAAAGTTTGCACCCGTATTATAGACACACTTTTGCCATTTGAGCAGCAGCTTGTTGAGACTTTTTGAATAAAAATTTGGCATGCGAGAATCAATAAATTTCTGGTAGGTCTTTTTATGACATCTTCGGAAATGATTTTTTTATGGTAGTCAGTTGGTGTTAGGTATGGTGAGTGTGGGATATGATGTAGAAGGTCGAACTCAGGTTTCTGCATTTTTGTCACTGTCTAAAATGCAGTAAATGGTTTTGCATTGTCGTGGAGTTACACAAAAGTTGACCTGTTTACCAAACGCTGTTATTTTCTCATTGAGTTTCGGGATCATATCTTCCAATCGCTTGCAGTAGTCCTCTAATGTGATAGACTAAATAGGTTTCATGAAGTCATAATTGATTACACCTGCAACAGAACACCAAGGGCCCACAATAAGCTTCTTTGGATCAATGTTGTACTTTAAACTGTGCATTTGGGCTTCATTCGTGTTCATACAGCTTACTGGACGTTTGCGATATTCATATTGGATTGACTTTTCATCACAAGTGGCGATTCGATTCTAAAATTATAACAAGAAAGCATCATCAAGGAAGTATCCCAGAGCTTTTATTTCTGCTTTTATTCAACTGATGTGAATTCCATTTATTCAACGTTTTTACTTAATCTATTTCATACAAGTGATTCAATATTGTTAGCAGTAAATCATGAGCACTTTTTGATGGAACCGACTCCACTGTTACCTTCAGTTCGTCATTATATACCTGCGTTCCTGGGCGTACCCGAGACTTCTTCTGAGTAGTAGCATTGTATTCGAATTCACTATTTCACATAGTTTTTGATCCTGCTGTTCAACGTAACCACTCCGTACATCATACTAGTTCGAAATTCTGTTTTTCAATTTTAAAATATTGACTATTAAAACAAGTTATCAATATTTTTAATTAATATTTATTATTTTTTTCAATAACGAACTTATGTAGCAATCAAATAAAAAGTCTCAGAAACAAAATGTTAAGTCATTGTAAAATTATAACTGTTTGACTGTTTGAGTTGTATGTTGTGTAGTGTTTACATCATCTGTGGGTTACTTTATTATGATCCGTTTTATTTAAATACAGTCTATTCAGTGGGGGATATAATCAGTATTTAATTTTCGGTAAACCGGTTCCTAAATTATTTGAATCCCACCACTGCTTGACATAATATTATATTTCTAAGTGTTTTCCTGTGCAAGGATTTCTAATTGAGTACTTCTTTTACAAAACCTATTTTGGTTGAATATACATATTTTCAGGAGCCTATATCTGGCTATATATCTATTAAATTAAATCGAATTACATTTGGCTTTTGAACAGAGTGATATCTCAAGTAATCTATTTATTGTTCCTGTTATCCAACTCCACATCTTCTTATTTCTTTTTTTTGTAATATTTAGTTTATCCTTCTTTTTTACTCCTGGAAACAACGATTAAGTCTTCGCTATATCTGGGCATATAGAGCTGGTCTACGTCAGTCGTAATCGTCTTGTCCGGTCGTGGTAAGGAAATTTGGAATACTTGAGGCACATTAATGTTAAAATAAATTAATTGTTAAAGTAATAAAATTTGTTATTAATTTGCCGCGACAGTTCTTTCTATCTAATTGTTTGTTAGTTTGAAATTAGTAACTCTTGTTTGAACGTAACAGAAACTTTCATACGTTTAATTGAATAATTGTCGTGTCAAATAAAGAGAATATTGAATATGTCTTTTTCTGTAATATGAAAATAATAAAATGGAGATCAAAATTCACACCATTTTTCGAAAGATGAATGAGCTGATTTTCAAAGAAAATGTTGCCCTCGGCCATGAAATCGTCGGACAGCAATTAGAAAATCTGGAATTCTTTTGTGAAATGCAGTACTTTTCCCAAATTCAAAACATCATATCAGCAATGAATTCAGACGAATCGAATTCCGTTTAATTAGACATTTTCGGAAGTTGCGGACTAAAAATCAACAAAGAGAACGAGAAACGGTCTTCGTAAAGACAAGAATCAATGATTATTCAAAACATGAGGATGCAGACCTCGTCCCACAATCCGATATTCAGAAAGAATACATTTATTGTTTAACTAATCAACAGACAAGTTTTTCCAACCGCTCTATCACCAATTTTATCGGAATATATCGGCAATTTGACCCATTTATGAGAGGGAAAAGATAAAGATTCGAGAATTTGAAATGGGTCTTTTACTTGAGAAAGTTTAATAAGATGTACAATAGGTGGTTCGATGATTAAGACATCATTGTTAGAGTAAATACCATGTAAATATTCTATCAAAAGAAAGGGATAGTATCATATAATGAAGCACTTTTATTCGAAAACAGTAAATCACCTTATTAAGAACATTTAAACAAGTCTCATTTGAATTTTTATTACAATCACATTTAGAGTCATTAAGACTCTCAGAAGGTCTTTCATCGTTTGTCATCCTTCTAATTGATTTTCTTATTTCTGGTTTTAATCATGATTATTCGAACAATTTTTCTAAATTATTTTTTAAAATATTTAACCTCTAAAAAATATTAATTAAAAATATTAATTTTTACCATTTTTCAATAAATCCCAAAATAATAAAAATGACACCAAATTATTAAACATGCATTCAATTTAAATTTTACTAAAAATTATTAAACTTAATTTTAATTCTGAAATTAAAGATATGAACTTATAAAATAATTATTTTAACTATATTCGAATAGTGAATCACTTTAAACTTAATAAAAAAAATACCAATTTCCATCTAGGTGGGAGAATCACCATTCTAAGTTCAACATACTTAAATCAGCATCCAGCATCCATACATTCACACATTCAAACAATTTAAAATATTCCTCACACACCTATTCGAATCAATGAATCACGATAAATCTCCATATCATTCATTTATTTTATTTGCACACAAAATATATAAATTCCAAATAGTTTTTTTGGTATTCAAAATCAACCATTTACTTTTAATGACAATTGTAAAAACAGATATTTGAACGAAATACCAAGTATCTATCTTTACTCGTGAACAAAAATAATCGAAATGATTTACACGTAACAAATCAACCACTAAAAAGAAACTAAATAAATAAATCTCACTNGCCGATTGGCATAAAAATTTATTGGCACAAAAACTTTCCAGTTCAAAACTTTCAACAACGAATAATTATTAATAAAGTCCAACTATCGTCGACAAGCTTATAAGGTTATTGATTAAATTTTTTTGTAATCGTTAATTTTAAATTTCGATCATATAATGTAATTTCCATAATATAATTCTTTCGCTCTTTCTTGTAATTTCTTGTCTTCCTTCTTCTTTCAGTTAACAATAAACTCAAATAAATAAATAAAATAAAATAATAAAAATACAAAAAATAAAATAAAATAAATTTCATCGGTATATAATCAAGCACTATTACATAACATAAAGGCATTTGAAAATTAAAAAGTATTGCATTAGATAAGATTGAATGTTTTTTTTATCACAAACGAAGAGGAAAATGTAAATTACATAAAGACAAAAGGTTGTTAAACTCATACCCGAAAACACAAATACCTTTGCAAAAGATAAGAAAAATAAAATTGTCCATTGTCAAGAGTGTAAGGAATCTGTGAGGTTATTACAACAATTATTACCCACAGCAAAAAATCCATATTTCTCAGCGAACAATCTATTTATTAAAATTCAAATCTCAAACAAATTTTGAACATTTTGTAATTTCCCATTTAAAGCGTTTAAAAAAAGAGAATAAATTATTTTAGAAGATAAATGTATTATTCTAGGATATAAATGAATTAAACTAGATAATTTCTTTGAACGAGATCAGCAGATAAATAAATTAAAACCGAAGATAAACTTTAATGTTTTAATTATTTTTCTTTTAAATTTTAAATTAAAAAGGTAAAAATTAACGAAAAAGGTGAAATAAATTGTATTACTATTATTTTTAAATATAATTTTAATCAAAAAGTCATAAATTTAAAAAACTTTAAATTAACGGACATAGAAAAAACAAATGAAAACAATAAAGAAGAAGACAGGAACCTAGACGATGAAGACGATTTACAAACGATTGACCTCATTATGCCAAAAATTAAACACCTTTGCGCCGATACAACATACAAACTGATTAATCAAAGATATCCAGTATTAATGGATGGAAAAAAACGTTCATCTGTATGGCATAGTAAGTTGCACAAATAAACAAAATCAAGATTTCGAATTCATATTCAAATCAATTAAGATAAGTGCCGAATAATTTGACAACTTTTTGATGAACCTGACATATTAATATCAAATGCGGCAGATGCAACGACCATTCGATTGCAGTCAGCATTCGGTGAAAATTCCCTTAAAAAAGAGTAATGTGTTGGTTCCACGTGAAAAAAGTGTTCGAGGGATCAAACTGACAATCAAAATCATCATTCAAAGCCATCCACAAAGACAACAAAACTGAGCTGCATTATGATATCTCTATTCTACAGCTATCCAAAACTCTAGAACTATATTCAACTAAGAATTCCAGTTGTTTAAGACAAAATGGAATGATCCAAAGGACAATACAATCAATAAATTTCGTCAATATTTCGAAAAAGAGTGGT
>MQRK01229946.1:9353-24760 GCA_001938485.1 Girardia tigrina
GAACATCTAAAATATCAATTTTCCATCTGGGTGGGAGAAACACATTTCCAAATACTAAACTCAACATCCAAAATTCAACAAACCAATTTCAACATACCAAATTTAAAATATTCCTCACAATAATAATAATACTGAACTGGCCAAATAAATAATTGGTAAGGCTTGTTAATACACACTGCAATAAAAGGAAATAAATGAAAATATGTTTTTTTATTTTTCTTATTATTATATTGTCTAACATTTTATCTTTTCAAAAGAAAAATATTCTTGCTCATCCAAAATATTTTTTTAGAATTAAAAATGATATTTCGATTAAATTATAAAATTAAACTAAAAATATGAAAAATATTTTAATAAAAAAACTTTTTCTACTGGTTCGTAGTGAATTAACATATGAGTTAATATTCAAATAAAGTAACAATAACTTTTATCATAAATTATTTAACATCGTTTGATATCTAAAACAAAACCAGTTTTTTATGAGAACTAAAATTATTTTTATGTACATACTTACAATGATTTTATTTGTCTTCTAAGTTTAGAAGATCAGTACATCAAATAACTTGTGGCAATAAAACATTAACTGGGGAAATTCCCCTATTTACTTAGGGAACCCCGAGTCCCCCCAGTCAACCTGCGGCGGTGATATCAAAATTTTAATTTTTTGGGGATTTCCATATTTTTAAATTAATGGGAAATTTTATCCTCCCCGAGTCCCCCCAATATTGAGGCGGTAACTTTGATTTTTTTTTCTTTCACAGTAGTTTTTATTAAAACTAATTTCAGATGACATCGAACTGATGCTGATATTTAATGGGACAATAACTGGTGTTCTGCCATTTGCTGAAAACTCCCAAAAACAAACAGCTCATCTATTCCAATCAGAAAAATCAGGACGACTCAAACGAGAACTTAAATCCCAAATATTAATGTTTATGGGGATCTCAGCATATTATTGTATCATACTCGTTCAACCATTGATTCAAAAAAAATTACTTCCTCTAAAACTCGTGAAGCTCAAGTCCATGCAGGTCATCCAACGGCGAGCACCGATCAAATCTCACCGACCAGAAACAATTCAGATCATCCCGACAGCGACCGAAAATGATTTTTAGCTTTTGAAATTATTTTTCACAAACTGACAAAAAAAAGACAAAGTTTATTAAAAAAACAAGTAAATATGCCGTCCGGCGACGGATATATCGAACTAAAGTCGTTCGTTGAGATACTTAGCTCCGATCACGCTTCATTCCATCTTCACTAGTGGGTTCCATTCTGTAGTGTTGTGTTTGCTCCAAGTCACCGAACTGTATTTGATATTGGAGACCACACACATTCTTTGGAGATTTGTCAATGTTGTTTTGGACAATTTGAACAGCGTCGTGACGTGCATTAATCAGAGGGAGGTTTCTGTAGCAGACGCAAAGTACGTGTACTTGCGTTTCAGCCGCAGCGCCGCAAGCTCGGCATCTTGTCTCGGAAAGCGACATGTTTGGAATGAATTTGGTGGGAAGGCTGCCTGTTCTTGCTAAATGAAGAAATCGCCACTCGGCGTTTGATAGTTCGTTATTGTACAACATGGATGAGCTGACGGAACTTTCAGAAATTGCTGTTGTGGATATTCCAGCGACCTTTTGACGGCTCCACTTGTTGAATTTTAGTCTACTATATAGTTTGAGGATTTCATGGTATGCAGATTTAATTTGGTGTTCACCGATAATGATCGACTCTGTGTCTGTGTGAACTTTAAGACAGATTCCGAGTTCGTTAGCTTCGAATATAATACGGAGGCCAATGCCATCAAGATATCTTATTCAGTTCCTAACCTTTGTCCACCAGGATCGTTAGCCGTTTTCTCTATCGCCTTCGTTTAACCAGGTAAGACAATCAAACAGTGATTAGTCGTTATCCGTTATCCGTCTCGTAATATTTGGCTAATGTGTTTAAAAGGTTTAGACAGGAAAGATCTCTAGTTATAGTGTCCGAGGATGTGATATTTCGAAAGGCTTGAATGATGGACTGAATCGAGTATTCGTCACGAGCGGATATCAAACCAAGTCCACCAAATTCTTTGTCCGCGTAGATGTATTCGTTGGACAAATTAGGTGGCGTTCCACAAATTTCTTTAATGTGTCTCCGAATTTCAACACCCAAACCATTTTTAAATACTGCAGTAGTGGTCTCATGATGTCCGTTGTCGGTTAGTTCTCTGTTAGGAATGTTATAGTTCCTGAAGAAGAAGATAAGACGCGAGTGTAGGAATATTTTATAAGCATCTATCTTTTACCATGGGAATAGGATACTTTTGGCAATCTTCTTCGGGTCTCTAATTAGATTTTTGAACAACCTTACCGGAGAGTGCTTGGTCTTTCTTGTAAAGTCTACTCCAAGATAACGATATCCTTCATCATCATCCACAATAGGAATTGCAGTTCCGTTAATGTATATGGTTTCAGCTTCTAATGGGACTGAGAGGTATCCACATTTTGAAGCGTTGAACTGCATGGAACACAAAGAAACCAAAGAAGTTGTAGTGTTCACCATTTCCTGTAGAATCTGGCGGCTGGGTGCAATTAGAGCAATGTCGTCAGCATAGGCCAGACATGCTATTCTACCAGCCTCAATCAGAATTCCATAAGATTCATTCCCTTGTATTTGCGAGAGGATTGGGTCAATACCGATGTAGAAAAGAAGCATAGACAGGGGGCATCCTTGTCTTACCCCTCTATTTATTGAAGTGAACCCAGTGGTGCAGTCATTGCAGGTATATATAGAGCTGCAGTCAGAATAAAGGTTTCTGATTAGGGAGCATGATAGGTCATCTAATCCCTTTCGTTGAAGTATACCCAAGATGTGTTCAATTGGCATACTGCCAACGGCATCGGTTAGATCAAGGAACGCAACATGAACATTTTCAAATTCTTCGAGCAAGATACGAAGGACATTATTGTGCTCCGCACAACCATCTGAGGGGCCAGTGCCTTTTTGAAATGATGAAGTCAAATTATTTTCGATTAACCAGGATTCTAGTTGGTTACAAAGGCAAGAGGTGAATAACTTAGCAATACATTCAAGAAGAGCAATAGGGCGCCATGAATTAATTTTGTGATATGCGCCAGTCTTACCAGGTTTAGAGATCATGACTGTCAAGAATCTCCTCCATCGTGTAGGTATAATACCAGCGTCAATTATTTTATTGAAGAGGACAGTCAAGAATTGACACCCTGGGTCACAAAAGTCAATGTCAGAGTATGTGACATTAGAAATTCCTGGGCTTGATTTACTTGTGTCTTTTAATATTGCTGACACCTCTTCGGATGACAGATGTCGAAATTTAAATTTTGGACCAGTTTTTATATTTGGCGATTTTGACCAATCGGTGTTTGGTGAAATACCAGCCTTTGACGTCGCATAGGCCTCCAATTCGTCTAAGGGGAGTGTTCCATCAACCTCAGTATCGTCTAGGATTAGTTCGATTGTCTTTTTAGGTTATACACTGTATAAGTATCGAATGTTTTTATCTTTTGCGTCGTTGTTTTTTGAGGTTTTAGAATTATTAAAAGATTTACTTCTTTTATTTCGAATCTTTTATTTTAAATCGACGATCTGACCAAGGCGGCCTTTATGGCTGGATTGCCGTTCGAGTTGCAATTGAATTTAGACCAGGCCGGCGATCAAGGCCGGCGTTAATGATTCCAGTGCATTAAAAGCGGTCGATGTTTTAGAGGGTTTATCAAACACAATTAGGAACCATTGAAAATCTGAAAGACAGATTGAACAGAGGACTTTATCAATTCCTAAGAAGATGTTGTATGATATTATTTTCTTGATAAAGGTTTCATCACCTTTAGCAATTTGGAAGGCCATCTGGGGTGACAGGGTTATCCAGTTGGATCGAAGGGGAAGCATGTCCACTAGACTAATCATCTGATTATATTCAAAACGAAGCAAGTTGGCAGTGACTTTACGTTTAGCCGTTTGGTCGGTAATATTTTTTTTGCTAATACGTTTGGTGTAGTTGATTCTCTTAGGAGCTTTAGTCACTAATCCTCCTCCTCGTATCACTGTCTGTGGGCTGTTAACGCGGACGTGAGGTTTTAAGATGTTACTGCGAGAAGTGTTTTATTAAGCTTTGCAAGAAATTCAGAAGTTGATATATATATATATATATATATATTAGTTTTCGTGAAAAGAATGCTATTGATGCAAGTCGCACATTGATTTCATGGTTGAGGTATGCTCCGACGGCTACCTTCGAGGCATCAGTACAAAGTATTAGACCCTTTTTATGATCAAATGATTTCGTTGAGCTTCTGTTTGATTGAGTAGAAAGCTTGTTTTTGGGAGGCATTCAATGGTATCTTCAAATTCTAAAAAAAACTATCAATCAACCGATTGCATGCACTTTCTGGCAACGGTCGCATACTAAATCACAGTTGCCTGAATCATGTCGGCAGAGTAAATGACCAATCCATGGGGATGCATGAATACTATCAAATGAATAAATGATTAAGATGTGTGTATATACCGAGATCACCGGGTAGTACACGCGGTTCGGTGACTATACATTGTAGCATATTCTACAATTTAATGCCACAAAAATTTCAGACACAAATTTTAACCACTCAATTTTTGAAAACTAAAACTCGTTATTTAACTGAACAGTTTGAACGAAGTAGTATCATCGCAGCATTTCGATATCGATGTATATCTTTGCTTGTTACTACTGTTCATTACTATGTAATGATATTTAATCAGTAAAATATAAATTGTTTATTGGTTTTAGTTTTATACCTTTGCAGTTTATTTTAGTTTTATCTATTTTTTCATTTTTTATTTTTATTACTATTTTATTCTATTCATTTTACTGTCTGAAAGGAGGATTATGACAATAACGTTAGGAGCTGCGATGATAAGATCCCAACAATTGGGACCGATGACCGCGTCTCCAATAATATTTTGGCATCCGGAGGAAGAAATGAGGAGTATTTCTGGATTGCGTGAATAACAAACCTGTCGCCGTGTAAATATGAAATATAATTCTAAGTTGTACGACCTCTTAGGTGTTATGAATCTCTGTTATTCGTGTATGATAATCAACCTTAAAATATAGATCGATGACAATTTCTCTCTAGTTTAAGACGATGCCGTAGCTGAGGAGTGTAATAGCTATGAGGAGTGGTATAGTAAATTTTTGATATTAATAAAATAATAGACCAGTTTTAATAATTGCAATGACACTTCAATATAAATAAATATTTATTATTTTTAATATTATTATTGTATTTGTATTGTTATTATCCTTATAATGTATAATATTAATTGTTATATAATTCTATATAATATTGATAATTATAATTCTGCCGCTAGGCAATATAAAATCAAAATTTTAATTTCAAATATTGATATTAAAAAATAAAAACAATCAGTTAGTTCTTTTATAATAACCTAGTGGAATTTTCGTAGTAAATGGGACTAACCCATCTATAAAATCCTAACGACTCCATTCTGTTCCTGATAGTCATGTTTGTAGCTTCCTTGGATGGCTCTAAAATAAATTGTCTTTTTTTTGTTCATTATTTAAATAAGGTGATAACAGATCACCAATACTTGGCTTATTTTACATTTAATCGCTCGCAGGATAGTCTTGAGTGATAAACGATTTGATAGCAATCTCTCTGATTATTTAAACTCATAATTGGTAGTATGTTTCATATTTCATCCGGGTTAGGATTTGTTCGGTTCAACCTCGGCTACGTCCATCTTTACACACGTGAATCAAATTATCTTAAGTTTATAGATGTAAATAGATTTTATAAATAGTTTTATTCTCTTATCGATTCGTGTTTTATAACGTTTGTTTCGCACTAGTTAAATTAATGTAAATTGTAAATATATCATAACAGCTTTAGAGGGTTTGGATTGCATCTGAAGATTATGTAATACCGCAGAAGTAATATCTAGCGAGGAAGGTCATCAACATAAGCATATTTCCTATATAAATTAATTCCAAATATATCAGTAGTATTCAGCATTCGAAGTATCGATGTAAGACTCGCAAATAAATTTACTTTGAATCTTTAAATCAGAATCGAAGAACCTTTTGGAGTTGACGCGGGTCGTCCCGTAGCAAGCATAAGAGCACGCGATTCGATCGCCGTCCATTTCCTCAGAGCTCTCTTCACGTAAAGTATTCAACGCATATAGATTATATAATTATAAAATAAAACAGTACATGAATAATAACTGTACATGAATAAATAAAACTGTACATGAGTTTGACTATTCCCGAATTCCACCAAAATTCTGTGCTTACGGGGTGGTGCAATGAATGGAAGGGGTCAAATGTGGAGTTAAAAGTGTCATTCGTAACCCAAGTCTGCTACAAATAATACCCATCTTCTATTCTCAATCAGCACTGGCAAATAAATGTACTCCCTTCCATGAAAAATGTTCAGAGTTACCTGTTTTCTGAGTAAAGAAGCGTTGCATTTGCTGATTGCAGCCGCGACAATCGGTTTCACCGTCAAATGCCGATGACTCACAGTATAGGTACTGATAAATACCGAAAAGTGATCCTCTTTAAATGAGAGATACTCCTGTAAAGAATTGTCTAGGGGTGCCGGACCCCTTCCAATTAGTTTTGGAGCTCTCTCGTTTCTCGGCATCAGCTCTACAAACTCTCGAACCTGACCAATTGCAGCGGCTCGAGCCTCATCCAGACCATTCTCCACCAATCCGGCAGCATATATACAGACAAAAGGACCACAATCGTGATCATTTGTCTGATAACACTCCGGAACAAAATCGCTGTCAAACTCCAAGAGACCATCAAACAAGAATTTGTTGACAATCCCATGGAGTGTCATTCCTAGTGCCTTTGATTCTCTTTTCAATCCACTTTCTTCTAGTGGATCAAAGAGAAAGGCAACTCTCTCCTCAACCAAAACTGTATATGAGACCCAGTGAGCGTTCCGAACATTGAACGGACAGAACAAGAAGTTACATGCATTCACGTCTTGTTTTTCAAAGCCTATGAATTGCTTTACTCGTGTCCTGCTGTTCAACATTGCGTTGCAGTCCACTGGGCTCACATATCCTTCACTTGCCAGTCCTGCGTGGTTCCTGAAGTAAAAATCAATGTGTTCTCTAGTGAACCACATTGAGTTTACGTATGATGTTTTTTCAGGAACCTTCACATCCATAATCTGCACCTCTTCATTCACAAGTGATGGTGGGCAATCCATCCCTGCTTTTGTTGATAGGATGGTCCCATCCCGTCATTTGGTGGACTTCTTTTCATCAGGAGACGGAATTTTAGCTTTTTTGCCAGCTTTGGCAACCAGCACAAATCCCTCCTCATCTACTACTTCAACCATCTCTGTCTTCTTAATTGGAACCGACTTTTGTTCAACCACAGCTTTGTTATTTGTTTTACAGGCCGGTGCCATTTTCTTCTTCACAACCATTGCCGGTGCTACCGGAGTAGCATCGGTTTTGGTTGTTATTGGTGTTACACTTTTCTTTTGCTCCCCCTGGTCTTGGTGTTGGCGGCAATATGCTATGCATCATTGCCACCAACCTTGGAGAGATACTGTCAGTTGACGCTTCGTCAACAACTCTGGTTTGCGCCTTGGTATATACACTTTCTTCTCCTCCGGACTTTCTTCGGTTGTGACAGGAGTCACATCTGAAGACTTAATACAATCGAAAGTCGGTGGTGGAATCTCTCGACTGTATGAAACCGGAGTTTTACACTCATGAATTTCAAGGTCTTTAAACGAATCATTTCCTGATTGTTCTTCTTCAGAATCCGATTCGTCACTCAATTCTACCGTCCCAAACAGCGATTCCATTTGTGATGACCTCTGGGTAGAGTTCATCACTTCTGAGACCCTGTGTCTTCTCACTTCCGACACAAATTGGTGATACTTGATCTCCATATCCCCAACGATGTTGTCTATTTTCTGTCTCAGGACATCAGGGATCCCCGCATCCCACATTGAGGCATCCCATCTTCTTGCAAGCTCGTCCATGATCTCCCCACGGAAACGAGTAAGATTACCGCCCCCGAAGAACACACGATCAGTCACAATATCAATTAGGCTCGTATAGTATCTTTCAGTCTCCAATTTTTGTAAAATCGCGAGATGAGTAACGCTAATAGTCTCCTGATTGACCGACTTCTCCCTCTGCAGGGGGGTGTCTACTCATGCAGTTTCCTGCTTCTTCTCACCGGCATCGGAATTAACACCGGTGAAGCTTCACGTGTTGTTGATCCCGCCAATCCTTCGGCATTCTCTTCTCTTCCTTTAATGTCAGTATCCTTCTTCGATTCAACCGCCACAATTATGGAGTTACCTGTCTCCATAATTGTTTCTGTATCATTCCGCTCAACATCAACCTTCATTGAATTTCCGTCAGACAGCTGCTCAGTTCCGGTTTTATTGGTCTCTTCTTCTACTCTGTTCTCCTTTGTACTACCGAAATTCTCCACCGTCGACATGGCTACAACTGTGGATCTAGTTTCAATCTCCTTTTCCCTCTCGACCCCCCTGCAATTGTGTTGCGTCTTCGAATTGCATCAACTGATCTGGAGACGCGGATCTTTTTCTCAGACTGCAACAGTCTTTCACTACAGATTGGTGAATTTGCAGGGGTTACCTTTCCGTCTGACTCTTCTTTTTCTATTTGATACTTTTCATGGTGTTGCTTGTTAAAGGAACTTTCTGTCATATTCCTTCTCCGCTTCAGTTGTGAGCTGCACAATCAGTGTTTCCATTTGGGGTGGCAAAGCCCCCCCCACAAAATACATTGTCTTTCCATCTTTCATTAATTTCCTAAACAAGCACCTTTCTCGTTTCTGTTGGAAGGAGATGTCGAGTCGCAATTCGATCTGCGACTGTGTCGATCAAGTTGGATCGATATTTCAAACCTCCGCACTTCTTTGTCAGTTCGTCATACGCTTTTCTTCTCGTTTCATCCACAACTCGCTTGGTTTCTCTTCTCGTACTGTTCTGATCAATCAGCCTAATTTCTCTCTGAAAGAACTCTGTTCTCACTTTATCGGTGAATTCTTGAATGTTCTTGCGAACAAACTCATTGTTTACAAGTTACTCCATCGGCAACCTCAGCTGGTGACACAGTTCTTCAAATGCCACAGCACATATTGATTCCGCTGAGTTTTGCATTTCCGGCAAAGCCATGTCGAATATGAACAGTTTCGTGAACGATGTTTTTGAACGGATTGCAAGTAAGGCTAGCCTATTGGTGTATTGCAACGAGAAGTCGACGATCACGAGCAGAGAGGTGTAGATAGGAGTGAGACTGCTGCTGCCGCGAAAGTTGCCTAAGAACGCCGCAAGCCGAGAAAGTAAAACGGCCCTCTTTAGGACCAAAATTTGTGATTAAACAGTAAATGCAGGTTATAAAAAGTTCGCTAAACAGAAATCGACAACAAAACAGAAGTTGAATAACTCTGGACGATCACGCTCAACCTGCCACTCTGCGATCATTCGATAAAAAATATTAAAAATCAGCTCGATCTGAAACATGTTTTTAATAAATGTGTTGTGAGATATTATAAAATTAAATTTAAATTAATTAAATAAAATATTACACAATCAACAAATTTAGAATATTTCTAAATTTGTATTATATAACTATAACTATATATTACGAGGTCGAGAACAGAGTTAACCTTTGACTCTCCTTTTATTCGGTATATAACTGATGTATGTGTATTTGTAGTTTAGTTTATTAAATATATTTTAGTGCAGATCTTTTGTCTTCTAACATGTGTTATTCTTTCTGTATTCGAAATTCTCATTAATTGAAAATGTGTCAATTCTACTTTCTGTTAGTTCGTTTTGTTGTTTTTATCTTTATTAAGGCACTTGACAACACATCAATTGAACGCCAGGGTAGTATTTGAATAAGTGATTGAGCAGTTAGGCCGTGCGAATTCGTCATAAACAAACTCGTATCGAAACGTCAAATAATGGACATTGTAGTGCCAACTAACTCATAAAATTTAAATTTAATTTACATTTTAAATTAATTTATTTAATTTAATATCCTATTTTTCTTTTAAATTTTTTAGTTTAATTTATTTATTATTTTTTATGTTCCCCGTATTGTAATCCTCGTAACTGGGGACGCAAAATAAATTAGACACCTAAAAGACGTTTTGTCTAAAATGACCAAATTTTAATTTTGTTTAAATAATCGTTTATTGATAAACTCTAAAAGAACACTAAATGTGAAGAAAAGATTTTCGCTCAAAATAACTTCTTGAACATCAGTTGCCTTTTGGTTTATTTTTAAAAATGCAAGAGATTGACTAAAATTTTCAATCACCAAAAACATATTCTTATATAAGTATTTCTTCCCAAATTCCAATACTTCATTTGTGGCACCTTTAATGACGAGGAAAACATTTTTCATACGACATGTGAAATCAACTTTCTAAAAGGATGTACTACTGAAAGTGTTTGAAATAACATATTTTATAAAACTCTAAATATTAAACCATTAACAAAAATTCTTTTAAAAATTATTTCTTAATTAAGAACTTCTTTAAATAAAAAAATTTCCTCATTAATTTTTGTAAAAACTGAAGTTTGTTAAATTTAGTTTATTAACTAAACAAATTTTCGAAAATATACAATTAGTTATTCATTTATTTTACGAAGACATTTGAGTTTCCAATCAGTCTCATAACTTTAGGCAATTTGCTGTTGATCACGATTCATTTGCATTTATTGATTAAAGCATTCTCCTTATTACGAATTAGTTTTTAACAGAATCTTTTATGAATTGAAGTTTGTAATTTTATTATGTTTGCTGCAACTATTTTATATTTTGAATAAGGTTAATTACTCAGCAAATTTATTTACTAGTTCTATATAATCGAATAAGGAACGTGGTCGGTTTTAGTTTAGAATTGTAAAAAGAATATTTGTAACAAATATCGGGTTATTCATGAATATTACTTGAAAGATTAAATTCTAATATATAAATTTAACGAAAAGAAATTTCTACTGTCCTTTTTTGCCGTTATAAATGAAATTTATTGATAATAAAATCGAACTTTTTAAGACAAATTAGTTAGTGTTTTATAATCCAGTGTTGCTCAAAGTCTATGACTTTGCGACCACAAAAATTAATGGGCAATGATTTCACGACCCCCATTTTTGATTTTCAAATTTTTAAATTAATATTTAGACAAAATGTTTTTATATACATACTATTAAAAAGAAAAAGTTAAGCAGGTACTACATAAATTAATTAATCATTAAAACTAAAATAGTTAATTAAAATTTTTATTTTAACAATACATAATATCAGCGGAGTAGCCAGGATTGCAGAGGGGAAAAAAATTCCTGGAAGATCTAGCAATCTTAAATATAATTGGGGTGGCTAATTATGTTTTAATTTTTTCAGGGGTGTGGGTGTCTCCCGATTTTAACCCTCTAAACTTAAACGATCCTTAAGCTCCTTAAACGTTCCTCGGACCTCCTTTTTTCTTCCCGATTAAAATCCAATCAAGGGTTTCTATATTAATCTTTGTTTTCAGCCTCGCCAGTAGGGCCGAAAACGTGGATTAAAATCGGAACACCCAATTGGATTTTAATTGTGGGAAAAACGAGAGGTCAAGTTCCTCTAAGTTTAGTTTTTCGTAATAATTTTTTTAAACAATTTTAGGGCATTTTATCAGGGGGGGTGGAAATCCACCCAATCACTCCCCCTGGCTACGCGCCTGCATAATATAGTAATAATACATTCACATTTTTATTTATCTTTTAAGTCCTAATGGCTTTTATGTTGTTCATGCTCTTTAATCAATTTATCTACTCTTCCTTCTATCGAATTAGTCAAACTAATTCTCATATTCGGCGCTTCATTAGCAAGCCAATTTCGATACTTTGTTTTTAGGGATACTCACGCAGAAAATCCAGCTTCTGCTAAATATGTATAAGAGAAAGGAATAAAAAATTTTATAGCCTTTTTGCATAACAAAGTGTATTCTTCCTGAACTTCTAACCAAAATATGGTTAAACTTCTTTGTTTAAATAGCAACTCCAAACTTTTGTCTGTTGATAATTATATTAAATGCTCTTCGTCAAATGAAGACAGAATATTTGTTTGAATGGATTCTGTATCCATATATTACCGGTACGAATGTCTTGGGAAGGAGGAAAGTGTATGGCATAAAATTGTGATATTTTAATTTTTTCAATCAACTGTAAATCCATGTCATTAGATATATCATATACTCTCCTGGAGAAAGTATATTTAGACATATGAATTTGGTTTATTTTTGTTGCTTAGTCTGGGCCAAATAATTCATCACATATATCCTTCATACAAGGTTTTCACAACATCTCGCCGATTGTATATGCCTTTTTTTAATTTAGCTATATATAAATACATAGCAGCTAAATATGAGCACTTTAAATATTCGGTTCGTTTTCTTAAAAAAATCTTAAGGTTTATCTTTTTATTCACTA
The DNA here is from genome assembly GCA_001938485.1 of Girardia tigrina. Taxonomy (NCBI): domain Eukaryota; kingdom Metazoa; phylum Platyhelminthes; order Tricladida; family Dugesiidae; genus Girardia; species Girardia tigrina. The sequence goes on from MQRK01229946.1 coordinate 21,866, forward strand.
AATACCGTGAGAGTTTATTGGGTTTTAACGAATTATTGGCCATCACATTTCCACAAATTACGCATTGTGGGAAATCCATTCCGTTATCTTTTTTGCTGGTGAAACCATAATTAATATATTTATCCAAATAATTCAAAACTATGGAACTCTGGATAATTTTTGCTTTTTTTGTTTGGAATATTTGCATTGGAAGTAGTTGGAACTTCTGCGTCGCCATCATTTGATTAAAATTATTGTGTGCTCTCTTTACTTCAAAAAATATACAAATTGCTTTGTTTACTCATTTTGATTAAGAAGGATCACGGTAACGTACTGAAATAATTTTTAGGAAATATTAAATAACTGTTACAGTAATTAATTAAGTAAAAACAAACAATACCCACTTTAAATGACTGGAGTTCGATTTCCATCCCTAAAAGTGACCTTGAAAGGAAATTTAAACAAATTTCCTCTAAAATCATAAATTGAATATTAAATGAAGTAATAAAATCATTAAAATTATAAGAAATTTTGATTTCTTTTATGATGTTTTTGATAACAATAATTAGAAATAGAATTCTAAACATAATATTAAAGAATTTAAAAAGAATATATAAAAAAATATACATTATAAAATATGCATTATACAGTTGAAAATTTATAAATTTTTAAAACAATAAAAATTAAAATTTAAGTATTAAATAATTTTAAGTATAATTTAAGTATTAAAATTTTGACTAATAAAAAAATCATTTTTTAACAAAACTATTTTCACTGAAATTTGAAATTTTTAAAATTTGAAAATTTTGTAATGTTTTTCTTGGAAGAAAGCAAATCAAAATATTTTTAAATTTCTGATCAACATGTCTACTTTTCAATTACATACATAGTTTTGCCTGCAAATTCTTTTAAAAGTTTTTGGTTCCAGCAACACAAATTTCTTTAATATTTTCTGGTAGAAAAATATTTTCGAATATTTTTGAAATTTCTGACAAAAATTACAATTTTTATACATATTTGAATTTACATATATTAGAATTTAATTTTTCATTATCTCGCGATCACTTTTATACTTTCCGCGACCACACTTGTGGTCGTGACCCCAAGTTTGAGAATTACTGTTAATAAAACTCTAAATGGGTTGACTTTACAACCACATACACTTTCCAGTAATTATAAAATTCATTTTAACACTTGAACTACGGGCAACATACTTTTACATTTTTTGCAGTCAGTCACTGCAGCGCCGATCGCTTAAAAATAAATATTTAGTATATTCGTGATAGACATTGGGGTCGGATAATAACGATGGATTTACGTTGTGTGTGCGTTTTTTGCTTTATTAAGCAATGCTTTCAGTATTCCTTGCCAAAAGTTTCGTTCGTAAAAATAAAGTATTTTTTGATTTACTGCGATTTTACTGAATGACCAAACTCTGGCGTGGTTTACGAGAAAATGCAATCTGCGAAATATACCGCAGTCAAAGTTTTCTATCTCTGTGAAGAATATTTTAAATTTGGTATGTTGAATTTTGTATGTTGAGCTTTGGAAATGTGTTTCTCCCACCCAGATGGAAAATCGATATTTTGGATGTTCACGATAAATAGTTATTCAAGCATGATTTGCATTTTCTATTACAGCATAAGATATTTAGAAACTTTTAAAATATTAAATCGTTTCAAATTTTAATATCAAAAATTTAAATAAAGTAAATAACTTTTAACTAGATTTTAAATTGATTAAATTTATGTCTTTTCTTTAAAAAAATCATTTTTAAAATTAAATTAATATGTAGATAAAATTATTACCAAAATTACAAAATTAGAACTTTAAAAATAACATCTGAAAATCATTTAAAATGAAAATTTGTTCGAATAATTGTTCGATGAATTGATGTTTAAATTTAGGCTCGGGAAATGAAGTAATCTTATTTCTAGCATTATCTGTAACAATTACAACAATAATACTTATATTTATCTTACAATCGTCCAAGATAGTGCAAAGTTTTTCGGCAATATTCCTTCATGTATGGCTTTCCGAAAATTCTTTTGTGGCAAGATGACAAGTTTTCAAATTCCAATCATATGTAATGCACAGACAAAGAAATATAATCACATTGACTATTTGAAGTCCAGGTATCGGTATTAAGTGACAAATTATCTACATCAAGTAAATTGTTCATCATTATGTTTCGTTTCTTCATCAAACAGTCGATTCAATACAGTCTTTATTTAAAACGTTTTTTTAATAATAAATAACGATACACCGAAAAAAAAATTTCATTTCGGTGCACCGGTGCACCGCGTCCAACCCTATTTATTATTTATTTAAATTAAAAACTGTAAAATAAAAAAAAACATAAATTTAATTTAAATTGCGATAATAATTTAAAATTAAGATTGACAAATTTGTTTTAACATTCGTTTAAAAATTGAAATTTTTTCAAATTTCAATATACACAACTTTACAATCCATTAGGGCCCTATTAAGAACACCAACATGGGTTTTCAAACTTTTATTTTCACTACAATCAGAATTGTATTTTGGACAACTCTCAGCAAAGCTATCATCATTCGACATCGTTCTAAATTGATAATTTTTTATTAATGTTTTTTAATAAACAATTATTCGAACAAATTTTTCATTATTTTCTGATTTTATTTTTAAAGTTCAATTTTGTAGTTTTAGTATTAATTTTTATTTACATATTAATTTTATTTAAAAATTATTTTATGTAAAGAAAGAACATTTAATTAATTCAAAACTTAGTTAAAACTATTTATTTTATTTAAATTTGAATATGAAGATTTAAAAAGATTTAATATTTTTAATGTTTTTAAATATCTTATGCTGTACTTTAAAATATAAATTATACTCGAATAATTATTTATCGTGAACATCTAAAATATCAATTTT
>MQRK01229954.1:6286-18761 GCA_001938485.1 Girardia tigrina
GAAACATTTTCCTTAATAGCACAATAAATATTTTTAGATTCTACAAGATTTTGATAACCTCCATAGTCACATAATTCACTTATTAACATTTCTTCAGATTTCACAGTCACATCTTTGTATAACATCGGATCTTGGTCAAAATATGCAATAGCATAAATCATTGTAGGTCTAACAAAATGGTTCTCTCCTATAAATTTTGGAAGTAAAGTGAGACTCAATATTCGATTACAATGTGTATTTAGATGAGTTAAAATAGAATTCACATCGTCTCGAGAATACATTCCGTGTAATAAATCCGTGCTATTCTCACACCAGAAGGAAAGAGGGAAATCGATGTTTGAAGTAACACCGTTGCAAATCGCACAAAATCTGTTTCTATAAATTGGAGTTACAACACTGAATTCCCTATATTCGATCGTATGAATATAATAATTTGCATCGAAGGGCAAAGAATCTGGATTTTCACACTTCGTTTGTATGGTTTCGTTCACTTCTATGAGACCTTTAAGGGGATATGTGTTACATTTCTCAATAATGATAAAAGGTTTTGTCGGTTGATACGAGTTATATTTATAATAATGATAAGCAAGATCTTTCGACGAGAAATTCAGAATTTCAGTTAGATTTTGTTCTAAATAATCAAAAGAACAAGAATTCATATATTTACACAGTATTCCTTTAGTACTGTACCCATGACTTTCTGCACAGACAGAACTAACATTAAACTTCTTTAGAAAAGTAACAATTTTCGAATCTGACGTTTCTAAAAATATGCCATTAGATTACAGTAAAAATTTTCAAACTAACCTTGCAATGGTAGACTCTGAGATATGTCATATGGAAGGACTGGCAAAATAAATAACAAGATTTGTAAAGACGCTTCTAAAACATTGATAATTTATCTTTCATTAAATACGGATAATCTTAAATGCAAAGAATGTATCCAAATATTTCATCATGTTTGATTTGTCACTTTATAAATATTATTGCTTAAAAAGCTCTTATAATTCATCTTTAGAAAAATTATGAATTTTAGTTTAATATTTTTCAGATATTATATTATCTTTTTATATATTTTGTCCAATCCAAAGTTTATGATCGAAAGAAAATCAAAAGGGAACAATTTTGATCACTGAAGAACATTCAAGAATCACAAAAATACCCATAACAACTAATCGAGAGTGCATCAAAAATATATTTGATTACAGAAACCTTAACGAACCAGACTCGCCAGAGTACAGTAATCTTTGTAATTATCATCATTTCAGAAAACCGGGACACATTCGACGTGACTGTCTAGAAACATCCAAAATTTGTTTTTTATGCCAAGACACGGGACATATCCAAAGAGATTTTCGTTTAAACAATACTAATGTTTCAAAGGACGACCATTTATCAACGTTGAATTCGTTACAATATACATGAATGACAATTAAGTCACAAAATTGATTTTGAAGACAATTATAAGTCTAGATTGTCCTATTCAGTGGCAGGCAAAACAGTAAAATCAAAAGTGTCGTAAGTTTTTTCAGATACTGGAGCAATAATATTATTTGTAAACACATTTTTCATTCTTAAATATGTGATAATAGTATTGGTATTGTATATGCAATAATACGTGTAACAATTGTATTTATAACAATTGTAATTTTAACAATAATTGTAACAATTGTAATTTTAATAATATTTTGTAATTATAATATGAATAATAATCACAATTAAATAGGATAATGGGAAATCATGTAAGTCAAAAATAAGATTGAAACATGCGAAGATCCGATTTTGTATAAATCAAGACGGCATCTGGTTCATGTGAACTATTATATAGAGAAAATCATTGAACATGTAGAAAATATGAGATAATAAAAATAGAAGAGACCAACGGATCACACGTGGAGGAACAAATAAAAAGAAATCTGATTGTGTATAGCATTCACACTGTTAATCTTTTCAAGATGGTTTTTTACAACTGTATACTTTAGTAGTACATACAAGTACTGAGAGTCTCAAAAGGGTTAAATCAATCAACTGAGAGACCAGTCTTTCCGATGCAAAATATCCAGGAGATGCTTAATGCTCTAAGATTTAAAATAATTTAGCTGATTTGATATAGGAAAAGTTTCCAACCAGGTAGAACTGGTAGAAAATTGAAAGCTGAAAATTAAATTTGCATTCAAGTGTTGAGGTGAAATTGTTGTGTTTGAGAAATTTCGTAGATAATATCACTAACTCTAGTGGAGTTAGGAAGGAAAGTTCTAGGTGTGATCTCTGTATTGTTATATAATTGTTCACGACCGAAATAGTGTTTATGGTGTAATGAGTGAGTATATGTTTTACTGGATTAAGTAAAGCATTAATCAATATAGACATATATATGTATATATATATATATATATATATATATATATATGTGTATAAAGATAAAGATAAAAGAGAAAATAAAATGCCTCAAATTACATTCCAGTTGGAATGTTAGAATACAATGAAATAGAGGAATTACGTGAACAAATTACAGAATCAAAAATTCAAAATTAAAGGTTAAAAGAATATTATGAAAATACAAATAAATCGGTCAATACGATAATTGAAGATGAAAATCCGCAGTCGGAATGATGGATGAAGAAAACCGAATTTTAAACTATAAAATAGAATTAGAGACACTAATGCAGGTAACTCCATTAGAAGAAGAGAAAGTACAATACATTTTGATCAAAGTTAATGAAGATAGTACAGGGAAAGAAATTGAAATATTAATGCCTCTTTTAAGAAAATAAATGACAAGGATGTCTATATATCAAAAAGAATTAATGGATTTAATTGAAAAATATGGGTGATATATTGTAATAAATAAGGATCAACATAATAGTTTAAAGTTATCAATAACAACAAATGAAGAAAACCAAGAGGATACAGAAATCCTAAAAATACATAAATTACATCCATGTACTAAAACAAAAAAGATTATAAATAAAATGAAATTAGCATAGCCAAAAAGACTAGAAGAATCTAATGAAATTCAGCTATTCTATAATAAAACAAGGATGAACCCCTATGAACATGTCATCTGCTCAGGATTAGTATTTGACAAAGTAAATATAATAGATGCTATAGCGGTAATTAATAAAGTACAGATAAAAAGAAAACAATTTTACAATTTAATGTTGATATTGATGCTGTAAGAATAAACGAAGATTTTGATGATAGAACTCCTCTAGCGCCCATAGATCCAGCATTAATGGTGTCAGATATAGAAGAAGAAGATATAACGAATAATTTTAGAGATTTAATTACGCAAAAAGCGGAAGCTGCAACGTCTACAAGAAAGCCAAAAGGAAGGTCAAAGAAAATAGAAAGCTTGACCATGGATGAAACATATATTTATAGTAAAAGTGAATTTGGATAAGAGTTTAAAGCAGATGGCAAAAGGCAAAGATATATATCAGCTCGAAAATGCAGAAATGGAAAACAATATATATTGTATATTACTAAATGTAATAAAAGGAGATTATAAATTTTCATTGCATATGCTTGAAGGTGCAAAAATAATAATAGAACAGGTCAATTAATAAAAAATGATGTTTATCGGGTATTTAAGGAAAATGAAAAAGGAGTAAATGAAAGTGAAGTGATAAAATATTTATTAGCAGGAGTGGGGACCTGTTACTTTGGTAACCAGTGTTAAGCCAGTCGGACATACCTCCACGTGGTGTCCCTGGGAAACTAGAGCTTGCTCTAGGCTAAAGTGTCCGAAGCTTGCCTTGTTGTGGTGCTGACCAACATAGTACGGGGGTCTGGGCCTGCAATCCACCCTTTTTAAAAGCATTGCTATCCGAGCGGGATGTGGTAATGTCTTCGGACAACGCTCACTATCAGTTGAGGGGTGAAACCCGATGAAACACCGACTCGGCTCCTTTGGCTCCTGAGGGGCGTATGCGGCTTACCGCGGGAGGGAGGCGTATTAGCAGGAATACCAAATCAAAATAGAATTATTACAGCACTAGTATATATCTGTATCATTACTTACGAAATAATAATCTTCTACCCAACAGGATAAGAAACTTTTGTAAATTTAGCAGTTAAAACTATAAAAAATTGGATAGTTTTAAATTTCAATCATGAGGAGGATGGAAAAGAGCCTTCGAAGAAAATGAGGATCAGGCCCCTGAAGAGGCGGCGGGCAATTAGCCTTTAAATTGAAGGGGCTCCAAAATATAAATATAAACATTATTGAAATTATACAAAATCATTGAAAAGTTTATATAAAACTTTTATGTAGAGCAACCAACAATTTTCCAGTAATAAAATCTACAACTTTGAGAGGCCTCGATGTTTTGTGAAAAATCTGTACAATTTTCACTCTAAAAACGTTTTAAATTCAAGTAGTGTTTTAAACGTCATTATAAGGTGAAGTACGAAAAATAATTGAACTTAAAAAAACGTTATGATTTCAAAATATTATTGAAAAAATTGAGTTGTCAGATGATTCTAATTTTTTTTACATATAAAAAAGCTAATCTAATTCACGATCAGCCAAATCAGCTTTTTGTGCATTTTTAATAGAAATATACATTTTCTTATACAAAATAGTTTATAAACTACAAAAAACAGTAAACTTAAGTCAAAGACAGTTTATAAAAGTTTAAAGTATGTATAGTCCTTTTGAAGTGTTTTGGTTATATACTGAATTTAATTAATATAAAAACTTCTTACAATTAATAATTGTATTTTTAAACTCTATTATATTTAAAATTGAACTAACCATCTTAATATGAAATGTTCTGATTTCTGTGTTGAAAATTAAAATAAAAACATTGATTAATTTGAATGACAAATTTGTTTGGAAAATTTAATTTAATGGTGAAAGAACTTACTTTTATAAATTGTTTGAAAAATAGCAGTTGTTTGACTGCATGAATTGATTAATCTTTTTATGTGAAATTTTAAATCGATATTGTGAGTTGTTCTAAATTTGAATAAAATTTCAACTTTTTTTTTGATTTATTCAAATGCCAGTTATAAGTAGATGTCTTTGTTTGGAAATCTTTATTGTCTAGCCAAAAGCTCAAATTTTGGCTCAATTCAGTCTTTGGTGGTAGTGAAAATTAATTCAAAAATACTAAAAATAATAGGTTATTTATTTTCATTAATCTTTGATTTTATTGATAATTATTAACAACATCACAATTTGAATGTAAACAAACAAATTCTTCACAACAATTTTCGGAGGTCATCTTTCTTTGATTGATATAGTGTTTTGTTTAAGTATTCAAATCTAAAAAATCAATGAATGGGAAAGATTTTAATATTAATTTTTAATTTCTTAAATTTTATTGGATGAAAAGGCATTACGTAATTTTTTAAATGGACATTAATTTTTAAAATATATTAAATTTAATAAATTAAAATCGTTTACTAAAAATATTATTAAAATTCATAATTATACTTCTATTTTTATATCAACACCGCTGAGAAAATTTATCCATGTTTGAAATTGCAGTGTTATTGGGTTCTTTGTGGTCATCATAAACGTAATAGCTTTGTGGTTTGTTCGTAACAAGAATCTTTTTCTATATAAGAAATGCTTAAAATGCTGAGTGAAATAATATATCGCAAGTAATTATTTTCTGGTAATTCAATTAATTAGTATTTAAAATTAATATCATTAGATTCAAACAATAAATCAATAAACATATCAATCCCATCTGAGTAGGAGTCACAAATCAAAACAGCATACAAACAACAAACTTACAACATTCCAAATTATCCCTCACATTAATAATTAAAAAAATAAACAAGGTCGGTTAAAGACAAAGAGGACATTTGAAAGTGGAACCAGTAAAAGACAAAAGAAAAAACTTATGGGGGCTGCTGTTAAAAATTTTAAACCAATTTCACATTTTTTCAATAAGGATTCCCCAAATCAAGCAGAAGGATCTGCAATATGCAATAAAGAAACTTTCACAGTGCTGTAAAAGATACAGTTAGCGAAATAGAGGAGCTAGATGAAATTACAAAGATGCACAATTTAATGCGGTCATAGTTGTCGATCAACTCCACTCGTTCTGGATTGCACTAAATTGGACCGCAATACTTATACAGATTAATTATCCGACACAGAGCTACACCCTACGAAGAAATGCAAAATATTCGAAACACAGTTCGGCAAAAATGCATCAAATGCTATTTATTCCATTACTTGTGATTTACATTGATCATCAAGGCGCTTGGATACTTTTCGTTGCCATAGCTCATTATATTGAATGTCCATGACATCGGCAATTTGTCGGGCTTTTTTCACATCAGATCAAAAGCCTTTCAGAACGTTGATCTTTGATTGCATTAATCAATGAGTTCACTTAGGATGACGCGGCTGATATATTGTTGTCTTTTCTTTGTAGAGCCTTAGAAAGAATATTGCAGAGCTCTAGAAATTCACTCATGACTGTAAGACAAAGGCATAATCAAAAATCAATTGCTCTTAAGAGGGATGATGTATCACCGACTGTATCGTGATCAAAAGAGGCCTCCAGAGTGACGTTTGTCATTGTAGTTACTTTTACGGGAATTGTTTTCAATAACGCACCACAGTTGTCTTCACGGCTGCTCCATCTAGTTGAACCTAAAGATCGAAGAGTATGACAACTTGGAAGTTCTCAAAAAGACCATGATACTTAATGGAAAATTCTATAAAACCATAAAGTTTTTGCACTACTCTAAAGAAATTCCTCAAAGTAACATTCTCACAACACACTCTCGTTCATATATATTTGTCTAAAACTTATTTTAATGTTTCTTTTATTAATAATTTCAATTTTAATTGCAGACGTCAAAACGTGATTTTTGCAACATTTACTTCTACGAGTTCAAGTTAGGGGATAATGCAGCTCAAACCACTTGAAACATCAACGAAGTTTTGGGAAGGAAAGTGTCAACGAACACATTATGCAACGCTAATATCAAAGGTTTCGCTCTGGCAATACCAGCCTGGAAGATGAGCCTCATGGCAGCCGCCCATCGATGATTGGCACTGACGAATTGAAGAATCTGGCGGAAGTCCATCCACGCACAACTGTTCCAGTACTCGCAGAAGAGCTTACTTTTGATTCCTCAACTGTCACTAGGCACTTGAAGCAAATTGGAAAGTTGAAATATCTCGATAAATGGGTGCGTCACGAATTGAACGAAAGTCAAAAAATCGTCATTTTGAGATATGTTTCATGCTTCTTCTGCGTAACTAGAATGACCCATTTCTCGATCGGATTGCGACGTGTGATGAAAAGTAGATTTTTTATGAAAATCAGTGACGTTCAGCACAATTTTCGGACCGCGATGAGGCTCTTCACCCCTTTCCGAAACCAAAAATCCATCAAAAGAATGTTATGGTGACTGTTTGGGGGTCTGCAGCTAGTTTCATCTATCACAGCTTCTTGAATACGAGTGAAACGATCACTGCTGAGCAGTACTGCCAACAAATTGACAAAGTGTATCACAAGCTTTGATATATGTGCCCGAGATTGTTCAATATAAAAAGATTAATTATCCTCCACGACAACGCACGGACATTCATCGCAAATCAGACCCTCAAAAAACTAAACAAATTGGGTTTCGAAACTTAGCCTCATCCACCCTACTTACCGGACCTCTCGTCCAACGACTACCACTTTTTCAAACATCTGGTCAACTTCCTCCAGGAAAAAAATCTTCATAAACTAAGACGACGCCAAAGACGCCTTTAATGCTCTCATCATATCCAGAACTCAGGAGTTCTGCACTAGGTGTATCAATAAACTATTTCTCATTGGCAAAAATGTAATGGCTTTAATTTCGATTAATAAAGTTTATTCTGTGCTGAGTTACATTTGTTTAAAGTTTATGTTCAAAAACCTGCCTTACTTTTACAACAACCTAATAGATAATAACCAACTCTATGACATTGGCAGCTATGATTAAGATGTCTCTCTCCCCGATGTGTATCACACATTCTTAAAGTTCAGCGAACAATATCTATGTAAAGCAAAGAAAACAAAAAGGCAAATAAAATATAGTCAGGAATTATCATTGGAATTATGGAGATCCTTTTCGAAGCAGGAATTTCAATATTTTAAAGTAATTTGATCGATAAGGCTGTGAATGTTCATAAGATGGAATGGAGGGCCACAGAAATAATATGAATAAAAATATATGTATACAATAATAATTTTATTTGAATCTTGAACAATAGTATAAAATTAAAAACATGAATAATTCTACAAAAATTAATTCTATTTGATAAAAATGAATTTATTTATAATCTTTAAATTACCTTTGTTAAATCGATTCTTCAGATTTGAAATTGTTGGAAATTTAAACAAACATTTTGCTATCATTTTATTTTGAAAATTTTTTAAAATAGTTATTCAGAAAACTACTTTTTACGAAAATATTTAACCGTAAAATAACTTATCCAAGAATTTATTTTCTTGAAAATTATTTGTTTTTTCATTGTTAGTCATGTCAGATTATTAAATTAAGTAATTATAATTTGAAAAAATAGGATTTTATGAACGATAATTAAACAGAAAATAATAAAACTAAATCTAATCAGTTTCCAAATCTGCTAGTTTTTTCTTTGTCATATTATTACTAATATACAGCACTGTATATAGAATTACAAATTGAATGCATCATTTATTTCTTTTTTATGATTTGGAGTTGAAAAGGTTATGTTATTTTTGTCAAGTTCGTTAAGGCCACTGTGACGTACCGCCTCTGGATCATAATAACTTAAAATTTCAAGGAGAATGAAGAAAGCTAAAGTTTGAGAATTTGGATAGTTTGTTTACCGATTTTTTTATTGATGAACGATTAAAACGAACGGCGCGAACCTCGTTCAATGATTATTAAAAAGGCACAATAAATTTTGATTGAAATGAAATCAGATTATCATATGACTCCAACGAATGGATGGCTAGACAAGTTTGTGAAATGTAATGAACTAAGCTTAAGAAAGGTCAATCGAATATGCTATTTATGATGAAGGAATTCCATTTGATAATCACACTAAAATGAGGACAAGAAAGAATTTCCAAAAAAAGATAAGTTTTATACTAGGTGATTCCAGGTTTTTTTAACTCTACTACTTACCTGTGAACTTATTCTAGTTTAACTGAATTAAGTTTGAGTTTAGAAATATTGCAATGCAGTTGTTTTGATCAGCTTTTTGTGAACGTACAAGGTCAGGGCGAATGAAGTCACCATCAAATAAAATAGTTTCTCCATGGCTGTTGAATGCATGTTTTTATTGTATGAAAATCAAAAAAGAAAAGAAGTGCTTTCTTGCAGATCATAAAAATTTACTAATTGCTCAAGGCGAACAAATCGGAGAAACTTTTATGAGTTTATTTGAGAATTCAAGCGTGAGTGAGCTCCAAAATATTTTAAGCTACGATGTTTATGAGTTTGCTTTTTCTGAAATAGTGAATAAATAAAAAATTCAATTATTTGTTTCTCTTATTTTTATTTCATTCGTTTAATATTTCAAAAATCTCAAAACCTTCTATATTTTTTGAAAATAAATTGCTAAAAAAATAATCTCCATGGATGATTAATTCGAGTTTTAGAGTATGTATATATATCACCACTTTGGCCTCTCTTCAACTTGGTGGAAATGCCACTATTGTCCGTTCCATATGCCATAGTGTGTGTATGTGTGTAAGTTTGTGTTACACACATTTCTACATTCTTTTCATCAATTCATCGAAAGAACTAAAGATATCGAGACAAAACATCCATGGAATACATTCACTTACATCAACTACCGATATTTTAAAAATTCAAAGTTTATTTTTTAATGACGTCTTCACAGACTTTAATTAATTTTTAACATTCATTCTAAAATAAATTTCAGCTGCTTTTAGGTTTTAAATATTATATTAACAATAATCAACATTTTCCTTTATTTGACCATGACAAATATTATAATTTACGTCCGTATCTTTTATTATTTATAATAAAATATTAATGATTACTACTTTAAAATTATTATTATTATTATTATTATTATTATTATTATTAATTATTTAATCTTATTTAAATGAAATAAACGAACCCTTCATTTATGCTTCCCAGATTTTTAACTATGAATTTTTATATCCTCCATATATATTCAAAGGGTGTAATACATTTTTTACGGGAAATATCAAATAATATCTTCCGACATCAAACAAAATCAAAAATATATTTTTTTTCAGTCTTTCGTTACGTGTCTCTGAATCTATGTTGCATATCTTATGAAAAAATATTTATTTTTTATACATTTTATTAATATTACATTAGTTAATTAATAAAATAAATAATAGAAATCATATAATAATATAAAGTGAATTAATAATTAAATTATGTTTTTGATAACTTTCTGTATGAAATGTCAATAAAAAATTTCTGTAACAATGTTTACGTTTTCATATAGTTTAAAAAATAATCGAAATAATTGTTACAGTTTAGGCGTTTAGGATTTATAAATAATATATTCTAAAAATTGAAAAACTAAAAATATGTAAAAGCAATTTATCTTTGTTATAATAATGTGTTTTATAACAAATATAAATATTGTTCAAATTTTAATAATTTTATAATTCTTCAGATATATACAACAGTGCTCAAATAAATTTGATGAACTCAGGACCTTGAATAGAGAAATGTCAAAAATTTGTAGCTTCAAGGAATTGATTGCTGACTTGTCAGAAGTAACGTTAAGTAATGAAGTCAAATATGTCAGTACACATAATACCCTAAAATCCCTATATTTACTCTATGTTATAGCGTCTATGGTATATAGTAAATTCCAATCTGTATTTTTGTTAAATGTACCTTTTGCTGTTGCTCAAATGCAAATGTTTATTGCTGTTACTTAACACCTTTTACAATGACAGTGTTTATTGTTTAGAACTTTATTTATTGTAAACTACTTCATATCTTGTTTTCATGACTGCAGTTAAAATACAAACGTGAAATTAGATGTTGTGTGCAGCTTTCGCAACAAACTCTTGTTACTCATGTTGCACTAGGAGTGCTTGAGTTAGTCATGTCTGATATAGACAATTCAAATCTCTTGTGATTGCTATTTACCGAAACCATTTATATGAAATAAAATTTTAACATTTAAAAAACTTAGTAACAAAAGAATTACATGTATTACTGATATTGAAATCATTTTCTATTTCAATAAATACAATTTACTTTGTTTTAATATTCATTATTTTTATCTATTTACTATCAATTTACAATTTACTTTGTTTTAATATTCACTATTTTTATCTAATACAATGGAAGCCGCTTAACGGGACTACTGGTTAATAGGACCACCCACCTAATAGGACCAAATTCAGTAGGACCGAATCATTTCCTATGTAAATAATGTAAAATTAGTCGTTTTATATGACGACAAAGTCGGTTAATAGGACCACTCAGTACATCAACAACAGCCAAATATTTCTTTAATTAATAATTTTTAATAGTTAATAATTTTTTATTTAAAAATAAAATTTGTTTAAATTCACTCAATACTGAGTGGATTGACATTTCAAATTTAGATAAGAGTAAGTCGGATAATTATGTTAAAAAACTTAATTTTTAAAATTTAGATACACATCACCACAAAAACTGGATTATTATAATTTGTAACCTAGTGTCTTTTTTGTTGCTGCTGAACTGTACCAAGTGATATATCGGAAACTTTATATCTTTTAAATGATTCCAATTTTTTGAAGCGTTTTCCCAATCGATTATAGTTATTCCGTTTATAACTGTTTTTACGAACAATGGTTTAAAACTCCAATTTTCTCGGACTCCAATTTCGCTGATTTTCAATGATACTCTTTCTGTTTGTAATATTTTCTCTGTATCACTGAGCATATGAAACTTTATCTCTTCGGGTTCACCTTGAATATTTAATCCTTTACGACATCTTTTCTGATATAGCTAGTGTTGCTACCATCATCTAATAACGCAATAACTCTGATCGAATTTTTTCCACTTGTGATTTCGACTGGAATGGTTCTAATAGCAATCATTTCATTTGAATCTACAACTCTTTCTGTGTTTGTCGTCGTTGTCACAGAATTCTTTTTGAACTCTTGATTTTCTTGTTTGTTTACTTTCTTTTTGTCATCATCATTGGTCGCATGTTTGAATTTGCATTTTTCTCCATGCGGGCAATCTCCATTTTTAAAGTATTTGCAATTGAATTGTTTCGGTTCCTTTTTTTCTTGGTGCTTATACCGACATTTATCTCCAAATTTGCATGCTCTTTTGGCAAAGTATAAGCATTCCTTTTTCTCATTTGCAGTCACACCCGTAATCGCTAATTTCTTTTGAACTATTTTTTCTTCATCCAATCCGAACAAACTTTCATAAGCCGTTCTGCGATATTCTGCTTCCCCTTCCAACCATGTAGCGAGAGTTTCAACCCCTGGAGACTTTCGCGCTATTTCTTCTC
>MQRK01229955.1:0-15061 GCA_001938485.1 Girardia tigrina
ATATATAAAAATTGAAATCTATGTTCAAAATAATATGGCAGGCTGAATTGTAAACGAATGCATTTTTAAAACATTAGTTCATATTAAATTGATATTTTTATATTAAATACATATTTTTTAATAAAAATTGATTTTTTTCATATTAAATTGATATTTTTTTCATATTAAATACAGAAAAACTCATTAGTCTACCCAAAAATATAGTTATTGAAAATGTCGAGTTTCGGAAAATGTATAGTAATAATGAAAATATTTCATTTTAGTTATTGGTCGAATTAAAAAAAAGTGTTGAATTAAAAAAAATAATCGAAATTTATAAATGTCGAAATAAAATATTTTGTCCTATTAAAAAAATGTGTCGAATTAAAAAATTTGTGTCAAATTGTCTTGTATCGAATTGTCTTGTGTCGAATTGTACGTGTGTCGAGTTGTCGTGTGTCGAATTGTCTTGTGTCGAATTGTCTGGTTACCCTTGTAATATAAGCTCTAGATTATTTACACACTAATAGAAATTACTTTAAAAGTTACCCTAAGCTTCTTAATTAGACCAAATTATTAGTTTATCTTTGTCTATCCAATCTTTATTGTTACAATGAACAAGAATACAAGGAACGATATCTTTTTGCATGATCTTCTGTTATAAAATTTACATGGCCTTCATTTTTTCCTATCTGAAAGATGACATAAAACTGATGTAAAATAGTTTTTTCGTTGTAACTAGTCTTAATTGTAAAAGTTTTTATTCCTTTCATCTAAACAGTTTTGTTAACTAGTAAATCAAAAAATTAAATTTTTTATATCCATTCTTTATGCAGACAGAACTCTACTTTGCCAACAAAGTTTTTAAAATTTAAAAAAATTAACATTAAAAAATTTTAATTAAAAAAATATAGATCAGTTCACACTGCGAGGAGTGACGTACAGCGCATTTTCTATATGTAAGCCTACGAGAGTAAAACTGCGAAATTTAGGCCATTTTTAGACATTTGATCTTGACTGATCTTGAACTACCTTGGGTTACTATAGATGTGCGGATTGCTGTTGACGAGACCTATCCAAAAATATATAGTTTATGGGGTCTTGGACGCACCCAGTACCCGTAATTTGCTGTGATAAACACATACATATACGGACATGATGAATACAATACTGTATTTTTTTTACTGTATTTATATATATCCATGTAATTTAGAAACCTGTTTTTGAAGGCTTTTTACTCAATCGATTTTCTTTAAACTTTGCACACTTACTCATTCTCGATGACAATAAATGATTATCTAAAAATGGGAAAAACGGAAAATTCGGAGTTCCCGAACAATATTAATTGCAAGATTTCTACTTATAAATTATAAGTAGTTTATATTAATTTTTATTGTTTTTTTAATTAAATTTTTTTTAATTTTAAAAACTTTGTTGGCAAAGTAGAGTTTTATCTGCATAAAGAATGGATATAAAAAATTTAATTTTTTGATTTATTAGTAATTTCATATGAGAAAATGCAATAAAAAATAATATAAACTACTTATAATTTATAAGTAGATTTTTTTCAATTAATATTGTGCAGGAACTCCGAATTTTCCGTTTTTTTTCCCATTTTGGGATCTTAAAAAGTTTTTTTTCGATCAAATTTTTACGTAATCAATTTATTGTCATCGAGAATGAGTAAGTGTGCAAAGTTTGAAGAAAATTGAAGCCTTCAAAAATAGATTCCTAAATTCCATAGATATACGTGGTGTGCCCAATTAAGTACCCGGACTACCTTTGATAGAATATTTTTTAATAATTATTTTTTTTTATCATGACTTGCATAAATAATCACAGGTTTTTTGTATATTTTTTATTTTATTAAAATATTCTTTATTTGTTTTGCTGAGCGTCATTTTAAAATTTTAGCCGAGTCATGCTATTTCCATTAGAATATCGCAGTGTAAAAAAATCTTCATTTTGCGAGGTGAGAAGAATGAAAATTTTTTAACTCAGTTATAAATCAGTTTTTAACTCCGTATCATTATCAGAAAAAAAATAGTTTAATTGAAAGACAATTTCGTTCGATTCGCGATTACATTAATACATCTTTTAAAACGCACAATCAGAAGAATTGGATTGATGTACTTGCATAAGTAAATTTTAGTTTGAACTCGACCTTCCAGAAATCTTTAAAAATGAGTCCAGTAGAACTTGTCTTTGGTTTTAAGATTAATAAAGAGTGGTATGATAATGACAAGGTAGATGACCAAAAATCTTTAGAAGCTAAAGTATTAAGAAATTGGTATAACGTATATCTTGATAATTTTAAGATCAACATCAGGATATTTAACCTCGATGATGTTGTTTTAGTTAAACAAGAAGATAGATCTAAGGAAGAAAATATGTTGCAAGAATGACACAACAAAAGATCAAAGAGTTGGGGTGGGAGGTTTTGCCTCCAGATTACCACCTGTTTCGATCTCTGCAAAACTTCTTAGTGGGAAAAGAGTTCACAGTCAAACGGGCTTTCACTTCATTTTTTTTGCCTCAAAGCCCCGGAGTTCTTTAGGGATTGGATCGAAAAGTTTGTCATGAAGTTAGGTCAAGTCATTGATATTAAGAACATTTAGACAAGTCTCATTTGAATTTTTATTGCAATCACATTTAGTCATTACAACTCTCAGAAGGTCTTTCATCGTTTTTCATCGTTCTAATTGGTTTGCTTATTTCTATTTTTAATCATGATTATTCGAACAATTTTTCTAAGTCGTTTTTTTAAAATATTTAACTTCTAAGAAAATATTAATTAAAAATTGTAATTTTAACCATTTCTTAATAAAGCCAAAAATAATAAAAATGTCATCAAGTTATTAAAAATGCATTTAATTTAAATTTTATTAAAAATATGAACTTATCGATTGATTCTTTTAATTATGTTTGAATATTCAATCACTTTAAATTTAATAAAAAAATACCAATTTCCATCTGGATTGGAGAATCACCATTCTAAGTTCAAGATACTTAAATCAACATACAGCATCCATATATTTACACATTCAAACAATTTAAAATATTCCTCACAATTGATAATGAGGGTCAATTGATTAAATACTTGTATTCATTAAAATATTAATATATTAAAATTTTTCTTAGTAGCGGATATTAATTTCTTTCCAAACCAATACAATAATAACAAAAATCCACGATAGGAGCTTCACATTAAAGAACTAGAAAGGGAAAATAATAACTAGATATATAGAATGGTTAAAGCCTTTTAAACGAGGGAGATGTAAAGAAAAAAATTATTATCATCATTTAAAAAATTTATTAGTTTTAAAATTCTAATTTAATTAAATTTAATATTCAAAATAACTTTTATGGGTCTAGAAATTTCTGTACTAATTTTCTCGTTTTTATGTTTGTTTTGAATGACTACATTTTAATACAGTATATATAGTTTTCCTTACAAATAGAAAAACGAATCACTGTTGATTCACACAACGAAATATTACATAACATTATTTAGAAAATCTCCGAATTTATTGTGGAAAATAATTCCCCCGAATTAGAAAAGAATTTCCATATAATTAAAAGAAAAATTAGGAAATGCGTTTTTCTTGGAAAAATGTCTGAGAAAAGGATGACAATAAGAGAAGAGATTGACCAAGAGAGCGTTTATTTCGGTGAACTTTGGAATGTGGTGAATCTAATATAGGAGAAATCCAACAATAATTGTCTTAAAGGTTGTGCACTTTTATGGACCCGAGTACGCCAGAACCCTCCCTCTGGATCTTGTTTCTTTCATATTTTTTGTGATACATAAAAGAATTTCCCCTTACTATTCCTGGTCGCCAAAACAATTCCCTTTGTGAGATACATATCAAATTGACAATAAAATCCGAACATATCTTTAAATATTCAATCAAAGTTTGTATTTTACCACTTTATATTTTCCGTGTTGCTTGTTTTTTGGGTAGAAATTATCACCCACTTATCCCATGGTCTGTTGGGCTGAATTTTTGCTTAAATATGTAATCCCGATGATATTACATGAATCAATTTAAAGAAAGACTATCTGGATTATTAATTAGTGTTTTTGCAAGAAAAACAAATTTTTGATTGTCTCTTAATTGTCCCATATTTATAAACTAAATAGAAAACAACTTAATTAAATTGGTATTTTTTATATTTGTCATAGCTGTAGGAATTTTCACTATTTTTCATAATAAATACAATTTTGGATTCCTTTGTAATTATACTTAATTTGGTTGTATCTTTATTATTAACCCTTTCCAGTCCAAATTATTATTTAAGCAAAATATTGGAGCTTTGAATATCCGTTACCATGTTGATTTAAATTGCTAAGAAACAAGTGAGAATCGCGCTTTTTTGCATTCTAATATATGTATGTAGACTTTTTAGAAACTATTACTATGTGTAAAATTTAAATTGGGTAAAAGAGATAACTGTAATTTAATTTTTCAAATATGTTACCATATGGTAACAATGGGCTGGAAATGGTTAAGAATTTTCAAAAAAATATTGACTTTCTTAACTCTGAGTATTTCACTCTTCCCAATAATTTCCCGTGTTAAAAACATTTTTTAGTGACTTAGAGTCGAGAAACGCCACTCCGAAGACCAAATCAGCAATCGGTACCTAATTATTCGGTCAAAAATTTCGAGTCTGACTGCAATCCCACAGTTACATCGCTCAGAAACATATTTAAATGTAACAATCTGCATTACTATCTTGAGGATATCATAAAGTTTCAGTTACCTAAGTTATAAAACTCAAAATTTGTTTGGAGTCGCTAGCGACCCTACTGGTAGTTACATGGTTAAATAAACACGCTTTTCAAATAATACCTTTAAAAATATTTTTTAATATTGCAAAATTGAAATAATATGAAAATCATTAAATACTAGATTACTTGTTTTATAATTTTCTTATAAAACATTACTTTACTTTTAATATACTTTAGAAATTTTCAGAAAGTAAGAACTTAGTACGAAAAATATTACTAACTTTAAATCTCTATAACTCCAACATAAATTCACAAATTACAAAAAACTAATCAATTAGGCTGTTGTTTGAATTAATCAAAATAAAATTCATTTTTCATGAATATGTCGTCAGAAACACGAAGTCGTGAATTAATTATTCGTTTATTTCAAGAAAATCCACAATCAAGTCAGAAAAAAATTGCCAGAAAGGCGAAGGTTTGTCAGAAAACAGTTTTTTAGCGTTATTAAAAACTTCAATGAGAACTTGAACGTTTTCAGAAAAATTGCGAAGAAAAACTGTTGCATTATGGATGATGAGACTTATGTACTCTGTGAATTTTTCCATCTACCCGGACAAGAATTTTAGTCTGCAACTAAGAGAGGAGGAATTGAAGAAAAATCTAAGTTTCCCAAAAAAATTCCTGTTTGGCAGGCTATATGTGGATGCGGGAAAAGGAGTAAATACTTTGTCACATCTGGCACAATAAACACAGAAGTCTATGTGAAGGAGTACTTGCAAAAGCGTTTATTGCCATTCATAAGTCAGCACAGAGGTCTTACTTTCTTTTGACCGGATTTAGCATCGTGCCACTATGGTAAGGCAGCCAAAAAGTGGTACGAAGACAATAACGTCGATTTGGTGCAAAGAGAACCAAACCCACCAAATTGTCCAGAGCTTCACCCAATCGAAAGATATTGGGCCCTGGTAAAAAGGCAATTTAAGACGACAAACAAGAGGGCACAGACAATTGCAGATTTTCGGAACAAGTGGAATAAAGCAGCCAAAAACGTGACAGAAACTACAATTGCAAATCTAATGACAGACATTACGGAAAAGCTCGCAGAATTTATTAAAAAAAAGTAATCTTTCTTAGCTTACTAAAATTATTTGGAATTAAACACATTTTTCAAAACTGTCTGTATTTTTCAATCAAAATATGGTTTTGAAAATAGAGGATTTTAAAGTTAGTAATATTTTTCGCACTCAGTCCTTTTTATTGAACACATTTTTGATCCAACGTTTTATTCAATTAAGCAATACCGAAAAACGTTTTACTTAACACTGTAATTATCGAATTCTTTAAATCTCAAATGATCCCACTGAAAAGGAAATGAACTAAATCATTATAATATTATTTGTTATTTAAATGGATTTGTAGTGTAAAAGAAGTAACTATAAATGAGAAGCTTATTATAATAATTATCTTATCTTTTCATTTAATTTGAAATAGACATACGAAACATGGGTCAAAAGAGAGCGTGTATTTGATCACAATTGTATTGTCCATGTCCATATACCTCACTTGGTATAAATAATATTCAATGATAAAGATTTAAAATGAATTTTCACTTTTCAATTTTTTCAATTTCAAAAATTGCAGAATGTTTGTATTGAACGGTACCTGAGCGGCCATTCTCGAATTGTCTCGATCATCTTCGCATGCGAAATTAATAATACGCATAATTTAACCTCATTTTAATAATTCTTAATAACCATTTTTGTTATTGTGTCTACAGTTTACGGTTATATTAGATTGGCGCCGACGTTTTGCATTTTTCCCAACATTTATTAGCAGATACAAAACTTTTTGTGTCAACCTAGGAAATGAAGTTTAATTTTGTTGGCTGAATATATTATTTTTTGTAAAACAAGAAAATCTTTTTAACACCTTTCTAACCAAGCGCATGCGTTAATGGGTTAAGTAAAAAATATAATTGCAAATTCGAATATTGAACCTTCAAAGAAACTGTGACACTAAATCGTTAATTAAAAACATCGAGTCAATAAAAAGATGAGGAAAAAGTAAATGTTCAAATTTTATTAAGTAATTATTAATTGGTCGTATTCGACACGTGTAATGTCAGTAAAAAACATCTCGAGCAACATAAATCGGTATAAACGCTTGCGTCAACAGTGATAATTCTACAAATTACATATTTATTTATGCGTGTGTTTATGTTTTTGTCATCAGACGGCAGAGATGAGCGAACAGTGGAAAAAGAATTCAACGCATATCGCAAGACAAATCTGTCAACACATCGTCGGAATGAACCCCACGAGGATTGGCAATGAAGAAACGGATAAACCCAAAAAAGAAATAGAAAACGAAGAAAATCTGATTTATCAACAGTTCTTATTTGACGAAAACGTACGGATAAAAGATTTGTTAGACGAACACCGATTGAAAATCGACGATTTCGTCAGATTTAATTGCGGTGAAAATGCGGCCCTTGCTGTGTAATGATTATTGCTTTGTGTGTGTGTGTGTATTTACGCAATTGTTAATAAATAATAACTTGGTTCTTATTGTTGTTATTTTGCCTATTCGTATCGTCTTCGTCACCGTGTTCGTTCGCTGTGAAATAGTGACTCTGTGTCACAGACGGATCGGTTTGTTTAACAGACTGGTCGATGGGTTTTTTCGTTTTCGTTAGGAAATGATTTTTCAATTTGATATTATTCTTCACGTTCCACCACAATTTCTTCAGAAAATTCTTTTCCTTGCCGTTCTTCGCAAACGGTGACCGTTCAGTGTTGCTCATCATCGATCGAGTTTCGTTGGACAGAGACAGCAAGTCGTGACTGCTGGCGGTCAAGGCGGCTGCGGCAACGATTTGATACGAGAATCCATGGCGAGAATTGATGGAGGAGCTGACGAATGTTGTGCTGTTGCTCGATTGACTTTTGTTATCGATTGATTTGACGTCTTTAACGAGTTTTTTCGATATTGATGACTTTTTGGGGATTTTTGCGTCATTCTCGGCAGCCTCTGCCGTCGGAAGTGAATTATCCGGAGTTCTGTGCCCGTGGATCTCGGATTTAATCCGAGTCATTTTGTTCAAACAGTCTTCCATCTTCATCAGTTCTTGTTTTAATGAACCGATTCTTTTCGATAAATTGGTGCATTGCGTTTCCATTTCCCGGAGATTCAGTGATCGGAATTTGGTGATTGCGGCGTTCGTATTCATATTTCCATCGATCGGTAGCAATTGATTGGGTTCTCTTCGTTTGGAGTTGAGATTGTTCCGTTTCGGTTGTCTGAGATCGGGCTCGGTGTTCTGGACGAGAAAAACGTTTTTGTTTTTGAACGGTCTCTTCAATTTCGATTTAGTGGCAGTCGAATCGGGTTTCTTGGAATCCATTGTCAATATTTCCTTCAGTAAGTTGTTTTTTCTTGACGAAATATTGAAAGAGAAATCCGTAATTCGGCGATTGTTTATTGACGGAGGAAATTTTCCCGTTATGTTACCAGAATGCAGGTAGGACACGTTGTTTTGGCTGGAATCGACTAATTTCGGTGCAGCTCGACGATTCATTGTTTTTTAAAATCACTTTATCCAACTGTATATTCAATATTGATATTATTATCGATTTAATAATTTATTTTGTTAATAATAAAAAATAAAGTTTGATTATTGCTTTAATATTAAATTATAGTTGGTAAAAATGTGTCGAACACAGGTAAATGAAATCAATCGAGACAACAAAATATAAATAATAATACTGGCGTGTTTTGTCAAGGGTGTTTCACCTTAATTTGGATAATTTATGAATAGGTTTTTTTTAATTTTGTAAATTCTTTATTTTTTTTAGCTTTGTAGATCAAAAGTATAAATTTATTTAATGTAATACTAATGAATACGATGTACAATTATAAGTATACCAGGATATTATCGAGATGAATCAAGAAAATCTAGAATACAACAATAATCTGTCTTAGGGATATAGAAAAATTGTTTTCCTTTTAATCCCTTCTTGAATAATAAATTTTTTTTATTTTAGAAGATATCCTTTAACGTTTTGTTATTAATATTTGTAGTATATTTTGAGGTAAACGTAGTCTCTCCGTAGTTCGTTGTTCAGAAAACGTCTATTTCATAACAAATGTGCACAATTTTGGAGGTCCCTTATCAAAACATTATTGTGATTGTGTTAATGTTTCATATAATGTATATTAAAACAAATCTCGTATTCAATTGGAAAACCACTAGTCCCGATTCTCACTTGATAATCCACTTGGTTCCCTATATGAAGAAACAATTCACAAAAAGTTATGGTTTCAGTCAATTCAATGGTTATTATATTCAACTGCTGAATATATAGTGCATTTCATTTTACAGGAACTTTCTGTATTTAAAAAACGAGCACAAAACCACATAGATCTTTTATGGGACAGATTCTTCTTTGTAGACATTTTAGTAGACATCAGAAGGCAAAATATGAGGAGCCGCTTTTCATTTGTATCCGGTGGGTTGATATCTATTTTTGACTAAATGTTACTTGCATGCACAAAGTGTTTCATCACAACACCAGAGGAAAGGCATCACTGTGCAGGAAGAAATTAAGCAACATCTGATTTTGCTAATGGAAAACTTTTAGCAATAAGCCGCTTTTGGTTAACGGTCAAGAAATCGTTTCAATCAGCAATTTCGGTAAATTCAACTTTGCATCGCATGAATAGTTTAAAGTCTGATTCAATAATAAATAGTTAATAGGATAAGCCATAGTGAATTCAATCTATGCTTATTAATAAAAATATATTAATTTGCTACTGTCTTATAATTGAGTAAATTACTTTTTCAGATTAAAACATTCGTGGATATTAATGTCTTCTATACTTTTAACGATAAAAAATTATGATAAAATAAAAATGATAAAAACTTAAAATTGTAACATTCAAAAATTGACTCAAATCAAAATTTTATTAAAAATAAAAAAAATTTTATTGGGTTTAATAAGAATATCGATTGATTGTTGGATTCAGCCCCGAGAAAGTGTTCCGTTTGACCATGTTTGTATCCGTTGTTAGGACCATTTTGAGTAAACTAAATATGATGATTCTTTAAATAACAAGGCAAAAAGTTAATATGAATTAATAACGAAATTGAATAGAGTCAGATATTAAATTGTCATCAAGTTCCAGAAACTCTAGTCCAATTTCATCACTTTCATTAAAAAAGAAAATTAATATTCAATAATATTTACCCGTTATTCTGTCATTTCTTTCAAATCATTTACGATGCAGAAATCAATTTCTGAAAGAGAATTATGAAACACTATGAAATAAAAATAAATTCTTATTTAAATATTGTGATGTCAGATAAAAATTTATCATCAAAACCAGAAACTCTAGTCCAAATATCATCACAAAAATCAAATAAGAGTTATTGGGAATACCAATAAAAAAATCACTTACCATTTAAATTGTTTTTGAAAATGTATTTATTTTTGAAATCAGAGAATTTAAACAAATTTTAATTATTTTCATATTTTTTTAACATTAATTTTTTTTATTATAAATAAAAAATCATTTTCTAAATTATTTGTAAGACATTCAGATTAAATTATTGTCATAAAAATTTGTTTTTAATATTAAATTTGTTATATCAAAATTAAAAGACAAATCATTTTCAAAATTATATTGAAGACATTTCTTGCCATTGATATTTTCATAACAAATTAACAACCTTTGTCAAAAACGTTCAGTATGGTTCCATTTCACATAAAACAAATATTAACGATCACACTACATTTATCAAGCACAATTCACGGTACCATCGACTCGACGATGCTTTTGTTCTGTAACTAAACGCAAAATAAATATCCTGTCCTGCAGGAAATTAAGTGCAATTGTAATTCAATTTAACTTTGTTTCATAAAACCTCAATCGAAATTATTAAATAAGCTTCCAGAACAAAGGCTTCTAATAGCTTGGATTAAAAATATTGATATTAACTTAGTATCTGGTTTTATAACAGAAGATATGAAACACATTTAACTAACATAGCTAGGATATAAATGAGATAACAAAAAAAGTAACAATATTATATCCTTTCATTCAAAATTTAGGACGTTCTTATTTCTTCAATATTTAACTCAGACGTCTTCTAAAATCAGAACAAAAATATTAAGTGTTTTCTTTAATCAATTTTACCTGGATAGCATCGTCATCGCTCGGGTTGCTTTCGGCATCCAGACTTGGGGCTCGACCTGATGCTCTCTGTTGTTGATTCAAACATCAAATGATTAACCAGATAAATAGAACTCAAGTATCTACCTTTTCATCCGATACTGTCTAAGTAAAATTGACAATAAAAATTATTAATTTTTTTATTTAACAACTGACCTCATTGTTGTTATCTTCGTTACTTCTATTATTATACGAATTATAATCTCTCCAACTTCTGCGTTCTCCGCCTCCAAACTGTCTACCTCTTGTAGATCTATTATTGACAGTTGTGTTGAGTTTGTGATACATTATTGGCCGCCCTCCTCTTCCTCTTCT
This sequence comes from Girardia tigrina, assembly GCA_001938485.1. NCBI lineage: Eukaryota > Metazoa > Platyhelminthes > Tricladida > Dugesiidae > Girardia > Girardia tigrina. The sequence goes on from MQRK01229955.1 coordinate 11,261, forward strand.
GAATCTACTCGCTCCTCTAGACATCATTGGACCGGAATCCGAATAGCTGTTGATTACTGGTCCTGATCTATTGTCGATGTATCTCCGAGAATTTGGAGGACCCGGAGAATATCCTCTGATATAATTGTTACTTCCAGATCCTCCGTTCGTATGACCTCCTCTACCAAAACCACCAATAAAGCGCCTTCTTGGAACTCCGCCACCACGATAGCCTAAAAGAATCGGTCGATTTTCATACTCATCTGGTTCTCGGTATTCCTGTGGTGTATTTATCATCATTTAGAAAATTTTTTTAAAATCTCACATCTCTAGACGGAAGAGGTCTTCGATTCATATAATAACCACTTTGTGGTGGTGGTGGAGGTGGTGGTGGTACTGGACGAGGATAATAAGATCTTCTACGACTAGGTAGAGTTCGTCTTCTCTCTGTTCCAAAAACTGCATCACCCTCAGGTCCTGCGTCTTCATTAGTTGAATCCATTTCTCTAGACAATGATCTTCCTCGAGGTCCATTTCTAAGAGATCTCACTCTACCACCAAATCCTCTGCCTACAGCTCGACCGAAAGATCTAGAACGATAATGCCTTTTGTCCGCTGCATATTTACTTCCTTGAACTGGTATTCCGTCTGGCCCAGTGACATTTGCAGCCTCCAAACCTTTTTCTCCTTCAACAACATCAAATTCCACTTCTTCACCATCTCCTACAGATCTTTGCCATTTTCGAGGATTATTTTTTAAAATGGCAGTCTGAGCGAGAAAATGTTTTTAGTAATTTATAATAACAATCGTAATCTTAATATCAGTTTGTTATTTGTGTCAATAAAAGATTTACTTGATGAACGAAAATGTCTTCTTGGTTGTCATTTCTATTGATGAACCCATAGCCACTTTTCACATTAAACCATTTGACTTTACCGTTGATCTTGGTTGCTGAATAATTCGAAACTATATATTATTAAATTATTTTTATAATTATCAACTCACCTAAAATCTTCTTCTCGGTGGGATGAGTAGATCTTTCAGTAGGCGATGTTTGTATATCCGCCATATATCAGACGTTAGTATGAGCCTAGCCTTGTATCTAGTTAATTATGCGCGATATCTAATTATATTTTCAAATTGAAAATTGATTTTTTGGAAATATATAGTTTATAAATTGGTGACGAATCTAACAAACAATTCGTGAAATGCTTTTGATATGTTAATGTATTTCGCATATTCATAACATTTACAGAATTGTAAGAGAAATTTTGAGAATTTACAAAATTAACCGACTTAAAAATTTAAATTTTGAAATGAAATTATTAAGCTGTAATGAAATAATTTTGATTTAAAAACTTTACTAATATAATTGATAAATAATATATTATAAAATTTAATGACAATTACTAAATGAGAATTGAAATTGAATAAAATTGTGGTTAATTTTATTCCAGTTTATATTTTGAGGAATATTTTTTTAATGTTTATGGGAATAATAAATTCGAACATGATGTATTGCGACTTTCTGTTGCTTAAGTAATAATTTATTTGTATGAAATAAAAGTTTGGAATTGTGATGGTTCACACGTTTTCGTATTTTTAACTATGTTGACTTCCTGTTTCAATAAATTTTTCTTTTATTTATATTCTCTGACGCCAGTAGTAGTCATAATTATTAGAGATATTTTGTTAGATGATATTTGTTGAATTACTTATAAAATAAATTTCTCTCACACTAAGCTCTCAGGATGATTGATCGATGTGTCTATATGTATCTTTATTTTTAGTTAAACTTAGTTCTACAAGATCTAGAAATCTATAATTTTGGGAATTGCTATCGGGTTATACTTTGTAGGTTATTCGGTTATTATTTTTTTATTCATTAAGTTGATTTTCTGTTACTGGAATTTGCCATACTTGAAAAAGTAATGAACATCAACTAAGAAAAATTATTAATCATTTAATGCTAGGATTATTTTTACAAAAATAGTCATAAGTTTAAAAATAAAGATAATTAAATATTATTTAATAATATCTTTAAAATAAAACAATCGAAGATTAAAAATACCTTTATTGATCGTATACATGTAAACTAGTCGAAACTCGAGAACAAAGCGGGCGAATGCCGCTCTTTCTAAGGAATTAAATGTTTAAAATTCCTTTTTTTCATCTTTTTTAATGAATGCATGATAATAACAAAAAAAATTAGATAGTTATATTGGTGCAATAGAAAGCATGTTTTAAGTAATGTAACAACAAATTTATAACATTGATTGTACATTGATTTTGAAAACGACTTGGAAAGAATGATGTCTATATGCTGACAAAAAATCTTTTGATCATAAAATTGGTAAAAAAAATATGAGCTTCAATTTCACTAAAAGTATTTTAATGATTGTGAAGAATATTTGAATGTTTTCATGTATTTGAATGTTGTGTGTTGATTTGGGATTGTCTCTCCTACCAGATGACTGATTAATATTTGAAATTCTTAAAATCTGAGAATAATTTGATTTAACCTATTATTTAAAGTTTACATTTATTTGGAATTTGAAATCGTTGAAATTTTGGTTAATTTTTGGTTAAATTTATTTAAAATTTTTAAACAAATAAATCAAATTAATAGTTTTAAAAAATTAAAGCTTGAACCAATGAAAATCAGTGGTAAATAATTTTTAACGGTTTTTAATATCTCAATTTGATTCAGATGTTTGGATAAATTATTGTTCCAGTAGTCTCCGGGTCGCCCGAAAGACTTCTTGATGGTAACAGAGCCATGATGTTCGTGGTGCTTGGTTAATTTTTAAAATAATTAATTTCTTGCATTTATGTTCTTTGACAAATTTCCTCTCACAAAAATTTGTTTAATTTCAAATTCTTTCACAAACAAAATTTGTTAATTCACTTTAAATAATTTCTTTCGGATCTTCAACAAATATCAAAATCATCAGCAATAATTCAACTTTAAATCACTGATCATCACTGGCTAGACAATCACAGCGAGTCATTCGATATTTTGACCGATTCGGTCAATCATGTAATCTCATCAGTACACAATCGGTCACTCATATCCGATCAAAGATGCCTTTGTTATGGTTTTAATATAAATTATTAATAGTAATTTTTTTATTTAATTATTTAATTATCCAATTTAATTATATACATACATATGTTTATTTATATCTGTGAACTTATTGATATTTTTTAACAATATCAATAATCTTTTGTTTATTTGCTATTTTCCTAATTTTTTGTCTCTTTTGAATCTTTAATCGTTTGTAACTGTTTTCGTGTTCCCCCCTCTTGACAACATTTTTGTTGATAAAAACAAATAAACGCCATTTAAAAATATATTTTAGGATAATATATTTCGACGGTTTAACCGTCATCATCAGATCACTGATTATGTTCTTTTTTTATTGTTGTTATATAAGAAAATGAATGAAATTTTCTAATCGAAAACTCTTAACAAATTAGTTGAGAGTGCTGTTTGAACATTGATTTTAGGATCCCATGATCTTATCAACAATGCTTCACATGACACTCTCTCCCAATAATTTTTAAAATTTGCACAAAATCTTAAAATCATTTATACTCATATTACATCTATATTTCTTACGTCTATATTACATCTATATTACAGCCTCTATATTTCTTTCTTCCATTGAAGAAAAAATAGAATTGTTTTTGGGGAAAAAGCACTACTTTATAAGAGATATGTGGATGATATCTTTCTAGTCTTTGAATCTCGAGAACATGTGTTTCCTTTTCTAGATTACATGAATTCGATTTATCCAAATATAATCTTTACAGTAGAA
>MQRK01229957.1:4914-15855 GCA_001938485.1 Girardia tigrina
ACTTCTTCAGCCTTAATTAATTTCCATATCGCAAAGCGAGGAGAACCACAATCGATTACACTTAAAAATTTTTGTTGATTGTACTTTGTAACATCCGTATCAAGTCTTGTCCAGTTTTCTCCCAAGGAACTAATTATCGATAATTATACCACGTTTTTATTCGGTAGAATTCAATAAGCTAATGGAAAAGTGGAACGTTCGAGTCATGTATCGTGCCATCAATCGACCTAACTGCAACGGAATAATAGAAAGGAATCATAGAACAATCAAAAGAATTGCGTCCAGGTCAAATATTAGCATATTGGAAGTCTTATGGTGGTATAAAAACACGCCATCTGAAGGAAAAAAAAACACCAAGCTCGGTGCTGTATAGCTATTTTCTCCTCTTGCTGTCGAGTAGTCGGCTGGCAGTCGGTATTGTAGGTGCAGCTCTTTTTCGGTATCGTCATTTGTCTGTATCCTCGGCATACTCACAGTTACGTCGGGCAACTGAGGATTGGATTGGTTTGATGTCGGCTCATCCTCGTTCTCTTCTTCCAAGGTTTCTTCTCTCTGGGCGTTGGATGTTGGCGCTTCTTGATGATTCTTCTGAATATGAATCCTTAAGAAACCAGCGGTCTTGTATTCCCTCGGACAGTGTTGACATTGATATTTTCCTTTCTTCTGACGTGGCTGAGCTTTCTTCTCTCATTTCTTCCGCGGGATTGGCTCTGCTCCTTCGTGATCTCTTCTGAGATACCTGTTTAACTCCTTCACTTCCGCATATTGTTTGTAACAGGCAGCTGTGTTCTTTCAGACGAGGTAGCACCAGTCTTAGTGTTTGCTTGTCTCCGATGTACGAGTTTTGACACCCGTGACAACTGAATTAATCAATCGAAAACAGTTTTTGGTTTGCAATCTAATCTGGTATAAAAATTTAAATGTCACGGGGGTCAGAACACGTACATCGGACAGACAAATCGTCATTTCAAAACCCGGATTCAAATAAAGACATTTATGCAGATCTTTTGGTGTTAGTTTGTATTCTTTTAAGGGCCCTTCTAAAATCATTAACCAAAAAAGCATTTTTCGCTTTTGACATAATGGGTACCAACATTTTAGTAAACCAGAAAAGAAAAAGATTCTGCCCAGAGAATAAATAGAAGAACTCGAGCTCTTTTATATCAATAATACGTTATTAGAGAACGTTAAAAGTAAATTTGGTTATTAACAAACAGAAAAACAACAGGCAGTTATTAGAACCACAACGTTCCACTTTTAATGGGGGACTAATATAGTGACTAACCTTGTGAAGAATTTTTGGTGTGTGGATGTTTTTGTGTAGTGTTTGCATGTTTAAATGTTGTATGTTGATTTGGGATTGTGCCTCTCTTAACCAGATGGATTATCAATATTTAATTTCTTATAATCTTAAACTAATTTATTTAAATTTAGATTTAATATTCAAATTTTTAATTTTTATTATTGCAACTTTTAAATAAGTTTACTGATTTTATTTTTGTAAATTTTTAAATAATTAAAATCAAATTAATGTTTAAAAATGACTATAAAAATATTTTATTTCAGTCAATAAAATTTAAAGTAAATATTTTTAAATAAAATAATCTTCTCAAATATAGTTCAGATTATAATGGGAGATATTAAAAATTGAGTGATGGATTATAGTGAAAGCAATAATATTGATCATCATAAAGATGATAAGAAATGTGAATGTAATAAATGTTTTGTCAAATGTGTGAGTTCTCTTAACAAACCGTATTATAGGAGATACATACAGACATATAAAAAACTTTAAAATAGATAAAAATGGATTATTTTTATATTTTGTAATTATGTTTATTTTTATTATATACATTCATTATTTTTCGTCTTAGTTCTTTTAAAAAGTGGAGGTATCCGCAGCAAATGTCTTCACACATATAAACAAAGACAAATAATTTATTATTAAAATAGACTCGTACGAAAAACATTCCATAAAAAACCTCTCACAAATCTAAAATGAATTGTCAATAATTGACTCACGACAAATATAAATAGAATAACACTTTTTCAAATGGTCATTAATGAGAATCAGTTTTGGTGAGACCAACACAACATTCAGTGGCGACCCCTCGAGACAGTTTGATCCACATATACATTTTCTTTTTGTGACTGAATATTGTACAAAACTTCCTACTCATTTTCCGGAAATATAATTGTTGGGATTGTGCGATCTATTGACTTTGACAAAAACTCATTGTCCCCGAATTGCTTATGCTTTAAACCTTGATCCTTTTCATTACCAATATGCATATTTGTACGCATATCATTATATATTACTTGAGGATTATTCCATCTCATTGACGAATCTTGATTCTGACTTTTACTTCGTAAATATTTCGTTGGAATTCTTTGTTGTAAACGAATAAAGTTATTCTGATCATCAGAAGCCCGAAATTCGTCCATCTTATATTCTTTATTGTCATTTAAATCTCCACTTGTCTGATGCTTATGTGTAACTTTGGTCATCTTTGGCTCTATGTTATCATAGGCAGTCATTTGGGAATTAAAGAATCTATCGAAAATCATTGATTTCCCTTTTTTATCATCTAAATTATCAAGCATAAAAGAAGAATAATCATCGTAAACCGATTTTGATAACGAACCGATTGAATCTTTTCGATTTGGATCAACCTTTCTTCTTTCCTGGCTAAACTGACGTCGACGAGCGGCTGCGGTTGTTGAAAGGTTATTCGATGTTTCAAGATTGGTGTTAGACCGACAGAGATTTTGATAGGGATTTCTATTAACTTTATGAATAACATTTCGATAATTCATTTCGTCTTTCATTGCACTGTTTACCACATCAGGAATAACTTCAAGATTATTGAATTGGTACTCTGAGTTGTCAACGGATATATTGACGAGACCAATTCGACTTAAATGTGGTTCGGCATTTCTGTCCATAGTGTCTTCTGTTTCTGTTGACATTTGGTTCTTATCTATGTCGGAATTTATTCTACAATAGCTGCTTGCCTTGCTTCGATGCCGGTCGTTTATATTTCTTGAAACATCCATAGATTTGTGCCTACTAAATTGTGACTTTCGATATTGACTACTTGGATATTTGGCCAAACTGGGATAGCACTCACTGTGCTGCTTTTGTAAGAACTGATTATGATATGGATTGGCTGTTTTACCTACATTGTTGTTATTCATACCTGACTGTTGCTCAACATTTTCCGTTTGTTGCCATGTATTTTCTCTGGATTCTAAAGACTTCGATGTGACTCTAGTGACTACAACTTTCCGAACAGGTGAGCGTTCTGAGTTACACTTTCGACGACAAGAAGTAGACGAATTATTTAACGCTGAAGATCTGTTGATTTCGTGACTTGATCTTATAACACAATTGTTAGTTTCAGAACTACTATTAAATGAAGAATTGACTGATGACATGTCTTTTGCTAGCCTAGAACATGATCTGACTCTGGTATAAGCATTAGCGTACTTGTTAGGTTTACTTCCGATATGAGAATCATGGTAATTTTGAGAAATGGAGACCGTGCTGATACTTGAGGATGTTCTGGAACTATGACCAGAAGTGATAGAAATTTGTTTTTTACATGCTGCTAAATGTTCCGCTGAAATCTTTGACTGATAGCGACTGTCGAATGAGTTTGTTCGTATTACTGTCGTAATTGGCTGTTCATTAGATTCACATTCATCAAAACTGTACGTTTTCCTTGTACCGTTTGATAAATTCTTATCTGGCATTTGATCAAAACTTCGCGAAAGAGCATGACTTCCCCAATGAGTATCAAAGGGTCTTAAATGATGAGAATTTCTTCGGTAATCTGTTGGGGGAACGATATGACACATTTCATTAGATTTATTATCGTTTGATTGATCTCGTTCAAAAGAATTATTTTGATCATTACTTTCATTATTCTTCAAATATCTCTGGGTAAAAATCACGTCTTTTAAGGTGATAAACGTTTGACATGAAGAATCTTTCATGAAAGATACTTTATCATGGTGCTTGATATTTGCGGCACAGGAAAACGATTCCCTCGTATTTATATCTTTTGTTGGTGTAATAACTTTAAATCTTAATAAGAAAAAAATAAAAAATAAAAGTACTTAATCTAATATTATGATATGCTATTAATATAAAAAATATAATATAAACAAAACAAATTTCTTATTAAAATACTTGGACATTAATCGATAATTCTCGAAAACAAATTATATTTAAATGATTGTTAAATTATATATAAATTTTGAAAACAATTTTTACATTTATTTAATTAATATATACCGTTAATATTTTCAATTATAAAATGTTTTTTGACCCACGTTTGACATCTAAAATCTGATACTTATACATATACACCTGTAAACGTTTTAATAGGGCATGGATCCATTTAAAAAAGACGTGTCCGAACAAAGTAAAATGACGTTTAATAGTTTTTTTTGAAGCAATCAATAATACAATAGAAGCATATCCCGCTACGACCACTAATAGATTGTCCTCCAAACTCAGAACTCCTAAACATTAATTGTACGGCATCGTCATGATCTTGAAAAAGTCAATAGGCACTGTGAGGAATATTTTGAATGTTCGATATTTTATGTTTGAATGTGTATGTTGATTTGGAATTGTGTCTCTCCTACCCAGATGGATGATTGATATTTGAATTCTCATTATCTAAAAATATGTAATGTTTAAATTTAATTTTAATTTCAAATAATTTTACAATTTTAAATAAGAAAATTAGTTTTTACAATTTTTAATAAATAAATCAAATTAATATGTTTTAAATAATTAATAATTATTTTAATTATTATCCAATAAGTTTCGAGTAAATATTTTATTAAAATATTTATTTCTCCATTTGCTAAAAATATAATAAGAATTAATTCATTAATCAATTTAGTTTAGAATGCAATCGTACGAATGCTTTGACAAAGATTGTCTTAAGGATACATATGAACACAAGTTATGAAAACCCGAATAGGTTTAAGGAACGCAAGCAATGGAAAGGAGATAATGGAAGAAATCGATGGGAAAATGTAAGGAAAAAAAGTGTGCTTCATTAGAAAGTCAATGCAGATATATGTTTGATTGTACGTATGAATGTGTGTGTGATTGTATGTTTGATTGTATGTATGAAAATATTCCTCTAGAAATGTGTGCATTAGATAGTTTGAATAAAGAAAATTATGAAAAATGTGATAACATGGATATTGAAAAAGAAAGAAAGGAAAGAAATATTAGACCAGATATATTAAAAATAGCAAAGATTGACATAAATTATAAAAAATTGAAAGGACGACCAAGTGTAGAATTTCGTATAAAAGATAAAAATATTCAGTGCCTTTTAGATACAGGAGCCCGAGTGAATGTCATTAAAGCGGATTTAATCAAAGGTATGAAAAATATTCAGATTAGAGAAAAAAGAAGGTGTATTCACTGTGCGAATGACTCAGAACTTGTAAACTATGGGACTGTACAATTAAAGGTGATAATAGAAAGGGTACAGAAAACAATAGAGTTTTATGTTGTCAAAGAAATAGAACCGGAAATGATTGCTAGTATAGATTTTTTGGATAAATTTTGAATAAAACTGAAGAAAGAAGCATCAAATATCGATAGGATATTGGTAATTAGAAATAGCCCTTCTGAGGAAGATAGATTAAAAAGAATAAGAAAATTGTACAATACTACAAGTGACAATCAGCTAATGGAACTTTTAACAAAGTACAGATCAATATTCATGGCTGATAAATGGGATATTGGAAAAACTTCGTTAACCATACAAAAGATAGATACGCATGGAGAACCAGTCCTGGTAAAACCGTATAGAAAACCGAAACATTTTGAAGAGAAACTAGATGATATTATAAAACACTTTGAAGAAAACGATATTATCGAAAAGGGCCGAGAGGTGCCTTTTAAGAACCTGCTGAAAAAGACTGCGAAATCTGAGTGATGACTGTTTTTTCATCTGAATTAACTTGTGACAAATATTAGATATATTTTATCAATCCAAACAAATAGAATCACTAGTTGTACCCCGAAACAATGATGAAACGTATAGCAAAACGTGATAAGATAACATAAAACCATACACCGCCAAGGAAACCCGGGATTTCAAAAATCCATCTCGAACTATCCGACGATCCCCTTTTCTGTTCTATGCTGAAAATTATTCGTGGCCTCTACTTCAAGAATATCAGGTCGAAAGCGGTTGCAGGCAATGCTTTACCTCTGAAAACAAAGAATTACCGCAGTAGAATTGACCAACTTCTTGATAGATTGGTTCAAGTCATTGATTCAAATGGACATTACTTAGAATCTTGATTATTATTTAGTTTTTGTAAAATTACGTTTATTTTTACTTTAAAAAATCGAAAGAAATTTTGGTTCACCTTGATATGTACAGATATATATATATATAAATATATTAAAATGAAAATTATTATTTTTTATTTTTTAAATTATTTTAATAAATTATTTTTTTCCATTGACTTATGGAAAAATCATAAAATTAAAAAAAAACTTTTCAAATATTTTCCATATATTTTTAAATAAAACGTTTATTGATTAAAATCTTTTTTGGCAAATAAAATAGTTTGACTAACAAATAAAGTTTACCAAATTCCTATTATCAAGATAACAAAAAAATAAAATAAATAACATTTTTATTAAAAAAAACATTTATTTTATTTTTATTTATGAACTTTATATAATTTCTAAAGTCATCGTTTAATACATTATAAGCTTAACATTCGTTATAAAGCTTCATTTAATTTAAGTAAAATTGTAAAATTTATATAAATACATAAAATATTTTTTAATTTTTTCAATAAATTTTGCTGTTTTGAATTTTAAATTTATAAAATTTTTAAAAATAATATTCATATTTTTATTAAAATTAAAAATTAAAATGCAATAATTAAAAAAAAAGTTTAAACTTTATAAATTAGAAATATAATCCATCATTAAATTAAAATAAATTAATTATATAAATATCCACAAAAAAGGTTAATTATAAAAATCAAAATATTGCTTGAAATCTTTCAAGAAACAAATGATTGATTAATTTCGCATTATTTTTTATTTTCAGATAAAATAATTATCGAAATTTTATTGTTTGGAAAATAAAATAACAACAAAAAGAAAGAAAAAATATAATTAAAACAGCAATTAATTAAATTATTTGTTTTTTGATGAATTATTTAATAGGTAATTTTAGTTTCAAAATTAAAATCTTTTCTAAAATTTTACTGATTTTATAAAGGGAAATATTTTATAATTAATTGAGTGCTTTCATTTTCATTTATTTTAACAGGTGACTTTTATCACCTTTATAAATTTATAACCAATAAATTAAAATAATTATGATAATAATTAATATCAATGGGATCGGTGACAATAACATTCTTTTCAAAGATATTAAATTATAATTTATGGAATAATTATATATATTTATATAACTATATATTTGAAAAAAATTTTGTTAAAGCTTTTTTTTAAGAAATTGATTATTAAACATGTTTTGAAATTTCGTATTACATCATCAACAAATATTATTTAATGTCAGTTTCCAAACTAAGAAATAGTAAATTTGAATTTCTGATTATGCAGTATGAAAATTCGATACATGATCAATTATCAATTTCATAAAAAATGTTTTAAATTATTTTTAAAGTTTATACATATATATCGTTGCCACCTTCCCGGTAACTTGTTGATGGAAGAATTGCTGCGGTTTTGAGTCAGCCCATTGTTGAATATCGTGTACTACAGCAGATGAATTGGCGTAATCCTTTCCTTGCAAGGCAGATTTCATAGGTCGAAAAATGTAATAATCCGAGAGGGCGAGTATGGTGGATGTTCAAGAATGTTGAGACGAAGCTGAGTAATCTGCTCTTGTGTGATGGTAGCCGTATGGGGCCTCGCATTGTCGTGCTGGAGCTAGAGATTCCCATGAGACATTCGTCCTCGCCATTTTTCAAAAATGGCTATATTCAGTTTTTCCATGTAATTTTTCTTGTAGTTCGCGGATCTTTTTTGAGAACAGTTAGTATCTCCTCTTCCAAATTGTATGATGGCCATCCACCGTGTGGCTCATCCTCACAGACAAAGTTTCCACTATTGAATTTTGCTACCCAGTCGGAGCATGTTCTGAGGCCAACTGTGCTTTCACCAAGGATGCAGTTGATTTATTTATGATTATTGACAGTTGACAGTCCTGCCAAAAAATATTTTGACAGTTAAAAATATTTTAGGAGGGGCTGACATCTTTTCAAGAAGGATGCCAAGCCCCCCTGGTCTCACCTTGGCTACGCCTTTAGTTATAAGCATATTCTTGAATCATTGTTATTTGATATTTTAGATTACTTATTTAATTATAAATTTATTTTACTTTTGTTAATTATGTCTCACATACATGTCGTATTAAATTCCTTTATTCACATTTAAAAAATGTAAATAAATATTTGTAAATAAAAAATCTGGTAAATCGCAAAGAAACTTTTTATCACAAACAAGATCTTTCAAGCAGTTGCAGAGAAAAAAAGCCTTCAGGAGACAAATCTGGTGATTTACTTTCCAAGTTGTAATTTATTATACTAAATATATTACAATAATGGATCCAGAATATTCAAATTAATCTCTGTAATTTGTTTTAATATTATAACAACGCGTATAATTTTTAAATAACAAATATCTATTTTCTCTTTTGAAATTGTTAATTTATTATTATGGAATCCTCTTACACAAGTAATGTGAATATATTTTATTTGAGGCTTCAATACAAAAATTAAAAATTTCACCAAAAATCTTATATTTTCGTCGAAAAAATGGTCCATGCAGTTTACTACTTGCAATGTTTTTCCTATTTTTACTTTTTAACTTCAATATTCAAGCATCACAATTTCATCATGTGAAAATGACCCTCATAAATAACAATATTGACAATTTACACCTCCATATTGTGTGAATGCTGCATGTATCAGAATCCAATTTTTAAAGTAACTATTAACAAAATTTTTGCTGTTTATCCTTTTCAGATAGTTCCTTCAAGGCTTGTTAATAGCCGACTGTCGGTCTGAACTGCGACGATAAGGACTTCTCATTAGTGCGGGAAACCGTGGACCAGAATAGTCTGCATGAGAAGATGGTGATTCTAGTGACCCCATTTGACCGAGTTGTTGCCGACTGGCAAGCGCGCGAGTATTGATCTCCCGGTCTAATTGACAACCGGAGCGCAGCCCCCAAAAGCCCCACATCGGATTTGTCTGGAATCCAGTCCACGATCGGTCCCGGTCGAATGACGATCAGTTAATCGGTTTGTATATCTATGGTCCACTCGAAGAGTGTGATGAAATCATCTATGGCGACATGGAATCAAAAATCGAAGGTTTTTTAGAAAAATATATTTATTTACAGTGACATGTGTCATTCGAATATTCCAAATTTTTTAAATTGTGTCAACAATCAGTGCTGTTTTGTCAAGAATGATTGGGATCACCTCATTTGGAAACACTTGGATCAGACTCGGTAAAACGTCATTCAATTCATCGACTTCAGTTTCTTGAAAATAAGTCAACACTTTTGAAACGAGCGGATGGAGATGGTTACCAGTAACATTTTTAACATGCTTTTATTGTTGCGAAAGGAGCTCAGGCACAGTCGTAATGAAATTCATCATCATTTCTAATACTTTCTTTCTGTAGTGACCCAGTCAATTATTGTATATAAATTATATATAATAAATTATATATAAAATTATATATATATATATAAAATTATATATATAAAAAAAACAAACGATAAAATTGAATCAATATTTATTAATACTGAATTGCCGATTATGTACAACTTATACAAATTATTCCTTCCTATTTATTCTTATTCGGATTTTCAACACTTGAATATATTTCAATAATTCCAAATAGTTCTAGAATAGTCAATTTTACCTCGCTAAAATTCTCATCTGAGGAACAGTATACAAACATCGTAAGCAGACGGAGTTAATTTTTGACAGCAAATCGACTAATCGTCAACCGAGACTAGACGTTATTTTGTATTTACTGCAAACTATCTTATCAATATTCCCCTGAAAGTGCATCTCTTCGTGTAATCTATTTTCCCAAAATCTCATTGCACAATCTGACATTATTACAACAGAAGATCGTTCCTTTTAAACATTTGAACGACAAACACAAATCTAAATCGAGATTTACCTGTGCCTTTCTCTCTCGTATGTGATTTTTTTTGTTATATATGTTTATTTATATTCTGTAAAAATAAAAGTATATATACATATTTATCTTTATTGTTTACGTTAAAGGAGTTAATTGAAACACGTTTTCAGTTAGCTCTTTTACACTTTCGTTTTGAACAGATCTCATTCAATAAATTACCCTCTGAATAAGGCAGTTTCAGATCGGACAAGATATCAAACAACAATTGGCAATGCTTCTCCGGGTCCTCCCGCACCAACTGATCATCGCGTTTTGTATGAATCACCATCTTAAACAATAATTCTTTCACTCGCGTCAACAAATGCGGTTTGGGAAATTTTCCCAAACGAGAATATTTCTTGTTCACAGAGTTTGGAATTTGTCGTCCAGTTTTGAAATTGCAAATTAGGGTTTAAATATTCTTAGAAGGCGCTTGAAGGACAATATGTATACAAACAAGCAAATAGAACATAACATTAGGGTAACATTAGACAAATTATGTACAGATGCACGAGTTAAAAAAACAATTAAAAGAAGAAAATACAGAAGAATACAAACAAATCATTAAAATACCATATTCTGAAGAATTTAGAGCGTTTAAAAAGAGTATTTGTAGAACAATAAGTAGTGCTAAAGTAGTCTCTGTCACATCCAAAGTTCAAAGTTTCCTCTCAAACAAATCGAAAACAGTTTGTGATTTGCAAG
>MQRK01229959.1:10419-20767 GCA_001938485.1 Girardia tigrina
ATGAATCAATTTTGGCTAAAAACTTTTGAAAATTGGCCAGATATATTTTTTATTTTTCGGATTATGAAGTTTCCGGATTATTGAGGTTCGGATTAATGGGGGTTGACTGTATATTAATACATATCACAAAATAAAGGCGTAAATTCATATTTAACTATTTTTTTTAAAAAATGTGGGTAAGCTTGTTTGCTTAAACAGTTCTCTTTTTTCTTTTAAAATTTCCATGTAGGGTGATAAAGTGTTCATTACTCCTCGTTTGGGGAGTAATTGGGATCATTTTCACTTAAATCTTCTAAGGCATTTTGGATTATCCCTAGATTATGTTCCAAACATTTTTTCGGTAAAATATTTTCTGTTAAATCTACTGTTTCTAGCGTTGGCTCCGCAATTTCTGGCTGAATTTGTGATAAATTAGCTATCAGATCTTCATTAGAGATACCATGGTCATCACTTTCAATTAGTTTTTGAATGTTTCCCTCATCAACTTCCTCAAATCCAATATCATTTGCTATTTCCGTTATTTCTGTAATAACTTGTGGTAGTTCATTAATTATTTCTTCTTCAACCGTTTTAATAAGCAAGCAGTTCCAACATCCTTCGAGACAACTTTGTTGCACTTCATTCCATGATGAACCGATATTTTCTATGGCATTCATGATATTAAATTTCTTCCAAAATTCTTTGATGGAACATTGATGACTGTCAACCGCTTCAACTAGTTGCTTAAAGGTTTTTCGGATATAATAAGCCTTGAAATTTGCAATCACTCCTTGGTCCATCAGTTGCAAAATTGATGTGGTATTTGGAGGTGTAAAAAAATTTCTACAGACAAACAAGTTTGAAATTGTAATAAATTTTGAGGGTGTCCAGGAGCATTGTCGAGAATCATCAATGCTTTTTTTGTAATCCATTTCTTTCGCAATACGATTTTACAGCAGGACAGAAATGGTCTTGATACCATTTTTTAAATAAAATTGCTGTCATCCATGCTTTTCGATTTGCCATCCAAATCACAGGCATTGATTGTTTAGAAATCTCTTTCATTGACCTGGGATTTTCAGAATGGTAAATGAGTAGCGGTTTCATTCTGAAATCCCCAGTTGAATTTCCACCTAATAATAAGGTTAAACGATCTTTCGCGGCTTTAAAAATGTATGTAAAATTTTCGCGGCTTTTGCTATATGAAGCAGTTGGTTCCCAAAATAAAATGTTTTTTATGATACCTACATATCATAAAAAACATTTTATTTTTGCTTTTCTAAATAGTAACAATTTTCATATGAAATTAGAAAAAGAAAACCTTTTAAAAAATATTTTGAAGTTAAAATTATTTTTTTTTCATAAAATCAAAAGAGCGCTATAACGAAACAGCGCTAAAAGAGGTAGCGTTAATCGAGGTATACCTGTAATTGACGGATTAAGTGATTTGATCAATTATGTCTAAAAAATACCTTCTCCCAATAATTGTTAAAATTACTCCACATTATTTTAAAATTGATTATCTTCAAAAGTGACCTATAAACTTCCCTATGTCTAACAATACTGCTACCATTACCCAATCATCTGCGTTATTGAATCCGCTTACAGAGATGACGAGAACTCTACAATGGATGTGAAATTACACTCATTACAATAAAATTTATAATTAAGATTGGATCACGAACTCAAAGTCAATTCTGTGATTTTTAAATGAAAGATTTTATGATCAATAGATTTTAAAATTATAAACTAAGAATGAAGTAATTTATGTAGATCATTTTTAATCTATATGAATTTAAAAATAAATCCAACAGTTAAAAAAGATTTTCCAATTTGTCTTTCTGATGAAAGAAATTATCGGAATTCTCAAATATATACAGAAATATTTAATGTAAAAAATAATTATTATATATTTTATCATTTCGTTAAATTTTAGTAATAAAAATAACGAAGAAAATAATTACAAAAATAAAACTGTAAAGAAACGTGATTTGAATTTTTTTTGTTTTTTTTTGATTAATAAACTGAAATTATTTCGGTATAATTAAAAATATTTTATTTATTATTTATATTTAATATTAAAAAGAAATTTTCAGCAACGATTTACAAACGGCAAAGATAATATTTTTGTAAAATCTTATGAGTTTGAAAGTTCAAAAACAACTCGAATATTTATTTAAATTAAAATATTTAAAATTAATTCTAATTTTTTTTAATAATTTCCTACAGATGGTTTTATTTGGAAATCTTCCAATCAATCTATTAAAACAAAATAATCGAGTATTAATCAGCAGAAACAAAATGAGAACTCGACAGATTTTATGAGAACGTAAATAACATTGAACTTTTTATTTGCAAAATAATTTTATTTAGACTTTCATTTGTTTCTTATCGTTGTTCTTTTTTTATGAGTGATTGAATTTCCAGTAATAAAATATTATATTTTAAACAAAATATTTATTTGACTGGTAAACAAAATATTCCTGACTATTTAGCAGTTTTTTAAACAAAATTGTCTCTATCTTCTTTTTGATTTTTATAATTCCTTCAGGGATTAAATAAATTAATGATAAAATCGTTTGATAACAAATACATTTTTTGACAAATTTTTTAATTAAAAAAATGAAAACAATCATAAACTTAAAAAGATTTTTATGCCATAAAATTGTGTTCAAGATCTTTTTCAAACTCTTTGATTTCTGAGATTAGGAAACATGATCATAGAATATTGTAGATCTCGATCATTATTTTATATGATTATATTAAAATTTATATATTTAATTATTTATATTTTTGCATCTTCCTTTTAATTAAAGGTTATTTAATGAAAGAAAGGAGAATAAGAGTAACTAAAGTTGATCAAATGAATTTTGTAAGAAGACAATTATATCTAATATATATTTTTTTTGTTTATGGGCAAAACTAACCGTTGTGTCCTATATGAATTCGTATGGCTGGCGAGCCGTACCATGGTTTTCACCGGGGTTCTTTTCGTGCGGTATCCCCCGGCACTACTAAATTGGGTGATCGTTTCTACCTCCGTATGTACCTTAAATCTTAAAAATCATCTTCTTATCCTCATTGTTGAGATTCTCAACTCTATCAGCGTAAGATTTTAGTATCTTATCGAGGACTACCGAATCGAATTCTTCTATATTGTTTCCCATTTGAATTCGATTTTCTATCCAGTCAGTTCGACAGCATTTGCATTGCTAGTGAGATATGCTTCTTGAGATTTAGTTTTGTCAAAGGTATAACAAAAAGATTGACGCTGTTTACTGATATCGGTGACATTCCGTTGGAATATCGACAAAACATTTATGATCAATAAAAATATTTGAAAGCAAAGATCAATGCAATCAGGTTAGGCTTAAAGATTGAAAGTTGTCTTTCTTTTTTCAATCTGAAAGATTTGTATAAAAAATTATTTTAAATAAACTCCTCGTGCTTTGAAAATCATCAAGCTGGATTCGGCTTAGATGATTACTGCAATGATTTAGGAATGTCAAGATTTTTTTAAATGCAGAGGTCTGTTATGCTTGATAATGTTTCATAAATGCTACAAAGGTATACAAAATTGTACCAATCAATATGATTGTTATAAATTTTAAAAGTTCAGAAAGAAAAATTATAAAAAGTCCATAGCTTTGGAACCCAGAAACCAGGATTCTTCTACACAATAATAATAATAATATATTATAATAAAAACACTGTTTATTGTTCTATGTAAAAGTGGTATTATTAACCTTACGACTAATAATAAATGAAAAGCAAAATGCTTATAAAATAATTACTTTGGCATTGTTCAACAAGTTTTATTTTCAACATATTAAGTAATCATTGCAAATAAGTTGCTTTTAATTAATTAATTAATTACTTTACAAAAAATATTTTATTCGAAAAAAATGTATTGATAAAGTTTTTTCTAAAGATTTTCTTTTTGAGTCTAATATTTCAATCTGTGAGCAAGTAATTAATTTTATTTTATATATTAATTTACCAGTTTCTTCGGTAAACCCTTTTTCAGTAATGAATTATAAACTTAATTTAATAAATGTCATATAAATTACACTTACCGTAAAAGTATGCATTTGCATTGTTCCATCATTAACTGGACTTCCATAAGCAGGTCTATGAGAATTGGCGATGTAGGGGGACTTGTTTCCCGCCGTATAGGCGATTAAAGATTCATCTGAATTCAGACCGATCCAGTCGGGAGTTGGTTGTTCTTTGGTAAGTATAGAACTTGTTGGACTATGGTATTTAGGAGGCTTTCTTCGGACGCATATGATAGCAACGATTAAAAAGAGAGAAATAACAGCTGTTACGGTAATCATAACTGCAATAATTGTCATATTTAAGTTACTACTATCATCTCCGGAGATATTAATCTCAAGTTTTAGATCGGCATGCTTTACAGGTGTTCCATGATCACTTGCACGAAACAATAGAACTATTGTTCCTGAATGAAGTATTTGAGATATCCAAAGGTTTCCCGTTGATGCATTGACAGTGAAATACTGACTAGACCCTGTACCAGAAGAAGAAGGACCATCTTCTTTTCGATATTGTTGAATGATATCAAATCTAATTTTACCATTTAATCCTGTATCTTTGTCGGTTGCTTGTAACTGAAGTAGATGATCACCAGGACGCATAATATCAGTAATATTGAAAGTATTTAAATCAGGATATGTCCATCTTGGTTGTTCATCATTTTCATCTAATACTCTTAATGTAATGTTTACAGTAGAAGTTAATGGCGATTCTGGCGCTCTTGCCTTGTCCGATGCTTTTATTTCCAGTATATAGTAATCACAAATTTCTCGATCAAGTTTCCTTAAAGTTTCAATATATCCTGTTGAGACAACGTGAAAGTAGGAGTCATATCGTTGCATGTTATGTCCATTCCAGGTGTTAATAAGAGAAAAGGTAATCTCTGCATTTTCGTCTAAAACATATAATTAGATATATAATGCTTTAAATTTTCTTAAAAATTTTAAAAAAATAAAATGATCAAATATTACAAATTTATATTGTATGGTCTTTATTGACATAAAATATAATTTATTATGCTTAACTCATTCACGGGCAAAATATTTGAAGTATACATAAAGACTATGAAAATAAATCAATAAAATAATGTTGAAAAAGGAATTTTAAAATCTTCAAAATATTATTTTTTATTTGTCATAAATTGTTTGAAATACTTGTTTTGGAGTATACTTTTAAACCGTATATGACTCTCATCTTTCTCTACTTACCAAAGGATTTTTTCCAAATAATAAGTTTCTGGTCACAGAAAAATAAATAAATCTGATAAAATCAATAAGAACAGTTGAATACGAAATAAAAATAACTATTCTTCGATCAAAGAAATGAAGAATAAATATCGGGACATCTTAACCCTTGGGTATAAAATGAAATAATCTTTAATAAGTTAAGATTATTTGGAATTATATGAAATTAATTTTTAATAATTAGGATTTTGTGAATAAATGAAATAATTGTACATAAAGTGTCTCAGGAAGGCATGATAGCTACTTTGGCTTTTGTTCTAATAGAGGAACTGGAAAGATCATTTAGAGGAAAAGTTTAACTTGGGAATTCACTCCTATTTTAGGTTACCTTAAAGATTTGTATAGGGTTTCCCACGTAACTTAAGCTAAAAAATTTACATTTTGTGATTTTATTGCGACATTTATTGTATAGTGATTTCATTTTTGAGGATCCTTTGTTTAAGAGTTCAAATTTTATTTGATTTTATCTAATAATTCCTAATTTATCGAAATTCATTTCCTTTTATATCTAAAAATCCTAATTTCTGAAAAATTATTTTATTTAATTCCTAATAAACTTGATCTATACACAATTATTTCGTTTCATTCCCAAAAATTCTAACTCATAATAAATTATTTCCTTTTATTCCCAAAAATTATAATTCATAACCAATTATAGTAATGTTCTCCAGGTGGTACTCGTCCAGGACAAACTAATGGATGTCCATAGATCAGGGCTTCCAAACGGGGTCCAGGTGAACCCCAAGGGGTCCACAGCAAAATTATGAATTATATTTATAAAAAGTGTTATTCAAAAATTCAGGAATAAAGTCAATGATTTAAAATGTTCCTAACAAGTTTCCATCTCTAATAAATAAAATTGTATCAACCATAAAATGATGAAAAATATTATTGTTTAAATAAATAACTTTTTAATACTTTTTTAAATACCCAATTTTGATATGAGTAAAACAAATAAAAAAACAACAAAGGCGCTTGCACTTGAATGATAATGCAGAGATGAGGCTCCGTCTAAGTAACTTGCAACCACGGATTTTTGCTCTTGAAAGTAATAAACAGCCATAAGGCTCTCACTAATATTTTTGTCTATAAGACAGCTTGTTCAAATCGAATAGAATTTTTTGTTGAATTAATGTGCTTAATAAAAAATGAATAAAGTTTTTGTTTTATTTATATTTTTTATTTTTAGAAATTAAATGCATAAACACTAAAAATCTTACCTAAATCAACGCCGGAGGTCCATAGCGAAAAAAAGTTTTGTTTGAGGGTCCACAGCAGAAAAAGGTTTGGAAGCCAAGTCATAGATATTACACATACCTTTCTTTTATTTGAATAAATTAAGATCATTTTGAATTAAATGACATTAATTTTTAATAATTAGGATTTTGTGAATAAATGAAATAAATGTACATAAAGTGTCTCAGGAAGGCATGATAAAGACAGATTTTTCTTTTAATACGTGCATGATAGCTACTTAATACTCAATGAAAAGAAATCGACAATGGAAGCTCAAACTGATTTTATATTACAAATAATATTAATATATTCTTTAAATAAATTAGTAAAAATAGTTTTATTAATAAAAAAAATACATGGAGTAAATTTTTTATAAAATTTTATTATTTATTTATAAATTTTATTGATAATAAAGTTTAATTATTTTTTGTTTTAATTATCTTAAATTAAATAAAATTCTAAAATGATTCTCATTTAATTCATTTTCCTTTCTACATTAACAAAATATTAGGTTGGAAACTATGGAACGGGCGTTTTTTGTTTAATCTGTGTTCATCTGCGATATTTCAATATTTCAATATTTTTATTTATAAAGCTCCTTACTCATTTTGTAAAGTTTTTTTGTGTTAGTATCCCATTTTTATTTTATTTTTATCCTAAACCAGATGGAAACAAAACGCAATTTGCATCTACTCTTTTTGTACGAGTTTAAATTAAATCGTGTACGAGCTTTAGCTTCAAGAAATATTAATCAGGCATTCGAAGATGGATCAACCAATGAAAAAAATGCTCGATATTGGTTCAAAAATTTCGTTCTGTGAATTTGAGTATCGTTAATGAGCCTCGAGGTAGACCACCGACCCATATTGATTATGAGGAATTAAGGACAACTGTGGAATCCTATCCGACTACTACCTTTTCGATTACTACCGATTACTATCTTTTTCGTAATTATGAATTGTTTTTAAGAGAAAAAAATACAATAACCAAAATGATATTATAAAAGACTTTGAATTGTTTATTAACTCAAAAAATAAGGATTTTTTCAAAAAGGCATATATGATTTGCGCAATCGATGGCAAAAATTCGTAGATGCCAATGGGAATTATTTCAATTGAATAAAATAAATAATGTGAAAATTAGCGCTTTTCATTTTTTATTTTCATTCAACGCCCATTTCAAAGTTTCCAATCTAATAAATAACCGGGTTGATAGTTTTAATGCGTTCAAGGGTTATATATTTTATATTATTATAAAACTAAAAAAAATAAATTTTCAAAAAAATTCGAATTTCCATTAATTCAAAAATTTATTACTCATTTAAAATGAACATTTTCATTAACTCAGATCAAATGAAAAAAAATGTTTATTGAAAATCAAATATAAAAATAATAAATTTCCCTTAAAAGAACTTTAATCATTACTCTCATTGGTATCGGAATATCGATCCTTTTTACAATTTTCCTTTTTAAAGGGTTTTATCTTCTTCAATTTTTTTCCATCTTGAAATTGTAAAATTAAAATTTTTATCTTTATATTTATTTATTTGTTTTTTTTACAAATAAAAAATGATTTCAAAATGAAATAGAAAGTTTATATTAATTAATACAGTATTATTTTTCATTTTTATTTTCGTTACTTTTGAGACAAATTTTAAATAAAAATAAATTATTCAATCGATTTGCTTTGCGTTTCACTTTATTTCTAACTTTTTATTATTATCTATTTATAAAATATTTAATATTCAATGTTTTCTGTAACAAAATAATTGTGGTTTTGGAGATTTAAATGAATTTTACCTTTACCACTTTAAATTCGTTAAAAAAACGATTTTCATATTGGGATTAAACAAATCCAAATTGGGATTAAATAAATTCAAATAGTAAAATATAAAAAATTCTTGAGTAAAATTAATGGAGAACTCTTAACACATTAGTTGATATTGTCATTTGAACGTTGAGCAAACAGCTTTACTATTGTCATTGGTATGGTGTAAAACCGCGGAGACCACAAAGATCGAATAAAGATTTTCGCTGGGCTGAATTCAGTAGTTTTTTTTGTAGATAGCGGTAAATTTTAAAAAGGTTCTAAAATCTTTTTGGCTGTTGCGATTTCCGACATTCGACTCTAAATGGAACACAATTTTTATCAATTTGGAATCAACCAAACTCAAGAGTTATCTGATTGAGCCGGTCGGACGGTAAAAAAATCGGATAATTAAAAAAAGCATTTTGTCTATTTTGGCGTGGTCCAATAACGGGATCACGCTAGAAATTTGAAATATTTAAGTTGTTTAGAATAGTTTTAATTTTTAATTTGTTCGCTTTTACTTTTTAATTTAAGGTTCATTATATATCTTTTAGAATAAACATGGCATCTAAGTGTGGCAGTAAACATTTTGTAAAAACTTTATTCACACGTTTTCCTGGAAATATTGGTTCCTGGTCTTTTAATGTTATTCGTAGGTTATCCTCGACAAACTGCTATATATAAAATGATGCATAAAAATTTCGACCCTCCTCTTTCTAAGCATTGTTTTTCGAGGTCCTGATTACTGATCCATCGATACTCAGAGTATCTTTTACCCCTAACGCAGTTGCAAGTGATCTTCACTTACCGTTATTATTTTTGTGCATAGTACTTAAAAAAAACTTTTAATCTATAATTTTAGTGCCTTACTTAATTTTAATTTATTTAATCCGAATACGAATTTGTTTTCTTCTAATTATGAATTCGTAAAATGAAGATTTGATGAGCAAATACTGTTGAAATCATGAAAAAATATTCTTAATCACAAAAAGGAATAGCGTTAGTTATGAAATATATGTATTTCATAACTAACGCTATTCCTTTTTGTGATTAAGAATATTTTTTCATGATTTCAACAGTATTTGAAATGATACTTTTTTTGAAATGATAATTTTTATGATACCCTAAACATTTAAGCGTCATTTAAGTCTTCATCGACCAGGTGATAACAAATTGGCCATAAACATTCTATTAATACAAACCAAAAAGTGATTTAAAAAATGGAAGAATGTATTTTATAATATTCTGTAAAAGAAATTTAAGCAAGAAATTAATCCTTGACTTTATTTATTAAACTATATTTTATAACACGTTTTTTAGCGAATGTTTAATACATATATTTAAACAAAATTATTTCTTTTAATTTGAGGAATTTTCTTTTTTTTCAAATATTTCCATCTTTAAACTTTGAAGAAAGTTTTAAAAGTTTTATCCTATTTTTCAATAATTTAAATTTCAAATATTTCTTAAAATTTATTTCTTTAGTTATTTTTTATACTTTTTATGATTTTATTGGGTTGTTCGGAAAGTCATTTGGTTTTTTTAACCACTTCTGTGATTTGCCCGAATACCATTCGGGTAGGTATTTTGCTGACACAGTGATTTGCAGAAATATTTGCAGATATTTTATTAGAACATTACACGGACACATTTGGCACAATGCGATTGTGTCAGAAAATACCTACCCGAATGGTATTCGGGCAAATCACAGAAGTGGTTAATACTTGTTTTAAATGTATTTTTTATATTAATAATCAGTAGAGAGCGGAATAATTACAGTAAACCGTAACCGTAAAAAAACCCGTATTTTTGCGACTGAAAATGAAAAAGCCGTAAATTCTAATCTTGATAAATAAACCAGTAATTACGACATTTTTGAAATAAAAATTGAAAATATTGACATTATAATATAATATTACTAATATTGTAACATAATTTATTTTAAAAATTTGTTTTAAAACACTTTTTGAAACAGTAATAATTCAAAATTTTATAATAATGGTAAATTTATCTAAATATAAAGC
>MQRK01229959.1:21663-33813 GCA_001938485.1 Girardia tigrina
ACTGTCAATTTATAACAGAGGCAATAAATAAACTTGAAAATGAAGCAATTCGAACGGAAGAACAGGTCAAAATTTTATTGAAAGTAATTTCCAAAGTGCATGAAGATAACGATGTAGTATTGGTAAAGAAAATGAGTGCATTGATAAAAAAGAATCCAGATTTAAATTTCTTTTTAACATATAATGCAGTTACATGTGGGATTGAAGAAAAATTATTTGAATATGTTCCACTTGTTTCTGCTTCAGCTGAAAGATCTTTTTCACTTTTAAAAATTTTGTTCACTGAAAGAAGAACCAATTTAACCCCAGATAATTTCGAAAAGTTGTTAATTTTGTATTACAACAAATAAATGTTTTATGTTGGTATTTTTTATTTCATTATATTTTACCGTAATTAATACCGTAATTTTACCTTATTTTTACCGGAAATTATACCGGAAATTTGACATTTTTTACCGTAATTATTCCGCTCTCTGATAATCAGTAATAATCATTGACTATATTATTTATTTTAGCAGTTGGTAATCAAGGTTAGATTTTGAAAATTTTGGAATAATTAAAAACATTTATATTTGATTTTTGACCTATCAAAGACGGAAAGCAAGAATCAGCATTTACGGCATATATTACTTTTTACTTCCGAAAGGTAAAAACGCAAGAAGAAAATTATGCGAAGTGTATGGAGAAGATGTGTTGATAGAACGCCAATGCCAAAACTGGTTTAAAAAATTTCGATCCGGAAATTTCGATGTTGAAGATTCTTCACGTTCCAGAAGGCCCATTGAGGCCGACGAAAACCTAATAAAGACATTAATTGATTCAAACCGGCGAATAACAACTCGCAAAATTGCCCAGACATTACATTTATCTAATTTGACCGTCCATGATCATTTGACGCGCCTAAGGTTTTACATCAAAACTCGATACATGGATTCCTCATAATCTTACCGAACGAAATTTATGCTGTCGTTTAGACATCCGCGATGTGCTTCTCAAACGTCAAGAAAATGATCCATTTTTGAAGCGCATCGTCACTGGAGATGAGAAGTGGGTAGTCTACAATAATGTAAAACGCAAGAGATCTTGGAGTAAAAAGATCAACCTGCTCAAAGCACTTCGAAAGCTGACATTCATAAAAAAATGTGATGTTTATGAGGAATATTTTAATTTGTTTGAATGTGTAAATGTATTGATGCTATATGTTGATTTAAGTATGTTGAATTTAGAATGGTGATTCTCCCACCCAGATGGAAATTGGTATTTTTTATTAAATTTAAAGTGATTGACTATTCAAACACAATTAAAATTAAGTTTAATATTTTTTAGTAAAATTTAAATTAAATGCATTTTTAATAATTTGATGACATTTTTATTATTTTAAGATTTATTGAAAAATGGCAAAAATTATTATTTTTTTAATTAATATTTTTAGAGGCTAAATATTTAAAAAAATAATTTAGAAAAATTGTTCGAATAATTATGATTAAAAACAGAAAATAGAAAACCAATTAGAAGGATGACAAATGATGAAAGACTTTCTGAGAGTCATAATGACTCTAAATGTGATTGTAATAAATATTCAAACGAGACTTGTCTAAATGTTCTTAATAATGTTATCTGTTTGATGGGATTTCAAAGAAATCGTATCATATGAGCTTCTTCCGGACAAAAATACGATCAATTCGGATGTCTACTGTCATCAGCTGGACAAATTAAATGAATCCGTTAAACACAAAAGGCCAGAATTTATCAATAGAAAAGGTGTAGTGTTTCCCCAAGATAATAGCAGACCTCATACAAGTTTGGTAACTCATCAAAAGCTTTTACAGCTTGGATGGAACATCATGCCTCACCCACCATATTCTCCAGATCTCGCACCTTCTGATTATCATTTGTTCCGGTCTCTACAAAATTATTTAGATGGTTACACTTTTGGATCAAATGAAGATGTTAAAAATCACTTGGAAAAGTTTTTTAGCAGCAAAGAACAAATATTTTATGAACGTGGAATCATATCTCTGCCAGGAAGATGGAAGAAGGTATTGCCCACAATGGTCAATATGTATTTCAATAAAATATTTATTCGTTATAAAAAATTGTCTTTTACTTTAATACAAAAAAAACGAAATGAGTTTCCGAACAACCCAATAAATTTAGATTTTATAAAATTTCAATTTTAACTTTGTCCATTTAATTTCCATATTTCTCAAATATTTTTTACATGTTTACTGATCTGCTAACATTCAAGAAGAATAAAAGTACACTTGGTCCTATTTCTATGCGGTTTATTTTTATGCGATTTTGAAGTTATGCGGATATCTTTTTCAAAAATTTTGAATATATATGTAATTCTTTTTTTATTTTAAGTCTGTTTTAGGTGTTTTTATGGATTTTTATATGGCGTTTCTGCGGAACTTATCTTCTGCATAAAAAGAGTACCAAGTGTAATTCAAATAGAAATATAATTTAAATTATTGCCAATTGAAAACAATACTTTTCCAGTATACGAACGAAATTATCTATTTTTTTAAACAATTTTATTCTAATTTTTGGCCCGCCTTAGAATATGTGTTGACTATGCCGGATACTTATATGGTGAATTTAAATTGGAAAATAATATAAAGATTATAATTATTTCTGTTTTCTTCTGAAAAAAATGGAAGAATAAATATTTTGGACCTTCGTTTCAAAAATTAATTTAAATTATTTATAATTAGTGAAAAAAAATTAAAAATTAAGTTAAATTACAATAGTTTTATTAAAGGGAAAATATAAAAAATAGAATTTTTTTTGCTTAAATATAAAGTATAGATTTTTTTGCTTAAATATAAAACAGAATTTTTATTGATGTAAATATAAAACAGAATTAATATAATAACAGAATATTACAGAATATAAAGCATAGAATTTTTATTGACGTAAATATAAAACAGAATTAATGATTTTCAATTCTCTGCAGCTTCTCTGAATCTAGTTATTCTTGGTCTGCCTCTAGCTCTTCCAGCTAATAGAGATAAAACGCCGTCTTTGGTTAAACAATGAGATGAAAGTGGAACTATTTGCTCTGCATAAGATCTTGAATAGTTACTTCCTATAAAGAATTCTTCGGTAAAAATCATCGGATCTTGCTTCCAAAATAGAATCACAGCGCATAAATCGCTGCAGGGAATGCCAAACACAAATATTCTTTTACAAGAGCATGTCTTCAAATTAAAATCTGTAATATACAGACAATTAACTAAAAATATATCATTGCTTGACTGTTCATCAGAATAGAGTCGGCATATTGCAATATTGGATTCTAATCTTTTTGTTTGATTGTCAAAAATATAAACATTAGGAACTTCATTTTTTCTGGTACTGAAAACTTCCATCTTGTAATTATTGATTGAAACAATTAAATTGCAAATATCTTTTGTGATAAACTTTTTTAGTGCAGAATTCATAGATTCTGCAGGATTTGATGTGTTCTGGCCATATCTTGGAAGGGGGTAATTTGAATTTGCCCAAGTGCTAAAAGGGTATAAAATCAGCATATTGTAAAAATCCGGATTATCATGCCTGATTTCGTTCATGATTTGCTCGAAAACACTTTCGTCATATGTGTAAGCAGCAGTCCAAAACTTGCCTATTATCACTTGATATCTAAATTTACTTGTAAGATTCTTTAATATATATATATATCGTATACAGTTAAATTTAACAGCTAATGGAACTACAATATTCTCTGCTGCAAGTAATCCGAGGTCATTACCAAACATTATTATTGTTTTATCATTATTAATGTTGAATTAGGATTCCAGGTTAGAAAGGAAAAACTTCCAGCTTTCTGCATTTTCTGATTTCACAACTGCAAATGCAAGTAGCACCAGCTGGTTTCTTCCATCCTGTGATACGGCTACTATCAGAGTATCCCAATCCTTGTTTGGACCTGAGAGAAAGGTTCCATAAACATTAATAACCTTCCTACTTTTGCTAAAAAAATCCTTAGTTGATTTCCAACTCATGTAGAATCTCTTAGAGGGCATCTTTTAAACTTCTAGATCACATTTTATCAAATCTCGATCAAAACTAGATATCAAAGAGTTTGAATAGCTGTATGAATCGGTCAATATCATCTTGTTTCCGATCTAGCAGTATTAATTGCCTTATATGCAGTGAAATAAATGATTCTTTCTCCATTTTTCCTCCTAATGTGCTCCAAAAGGTCAGTTGGCTTCGTAGTAGTCAGGTCAACCCTAGAAAGTTTTAGATTTTATCATACCATTTATAGGCTTGCAATCTGCAGCTCCTCTTTTGCATGAGTGAACCATATTAAATTTTGTTATAATGCATGCATTTATACTATTCTTTATATGAGAATTGATATTAAATCTGCAATTTTCGTCACTACATCTAAGCTTAACACATTTTTTATTTCGCTGCAGAACTTTATAACCAATGTTCTTAAGAGCAGCAGAGGCAGAGAAGATATCCATGAATTCCTGTATTGACGGGTACTGACTATTTTCTGGAAACTCGGATGACAACTTCATAGCTTTACTGTTGGTCACGGCTAAAGTTTCTGGTTGCATATTAAAGGACTAAAATCATTATCATTTTATTACGTAAATGATTCATTACAAAAAACTCACCGGCATAGTTATAATCGAAAATTCTTTTAGTATAATAATATATTTAAACAAAATTATTTCTTACATCTATTTTTATTTTTACATCAGAAAAAATTCTATGTTTCATATTTAAGAAAAAAAATCCTATGCTTTATAATTATGCAAAAAATTCTATTTCTTATATTTAAGCAAAATAAAATTCTATTTTTTATAACGCCCGTTTATTAAAAACAGGTTCGATGAAAAATTTTAAGAAAATTATTTAATAAAATTTTAATACGATGAAAAAAATGTCGATTTTTCAAATTTTTGATTAATAAGGTTTTGGATAAAATTGATTATAAAGAAAGTAATTACTAATAAAAGTAAATAATTATAATTATATATTTATAGACAATAAATTTTGACGGATCTACCTTCATCTTCAGGTCGCTAATGAATAATCAATTCACCTGTATATAAATACAAAAATGGTGATTATGTAATCGATTGCATGAAATCATGCTAATCAAAAATTCTCAATAAGCTGGTTGAGACTGCCGATTGAACATTGATTTTAGGGCAACGTGACATAATTAACAATGCTTCACGCGACACTCTCTCCCAATAACTGTCAAAATGCTTACACAGAATTTTGAAATTATCAAAATTATCATCACATTTACATTTTTTTCCTATGTTCTGCAATATTACTCTTACTCTCTTTTCGACCATGTTGTTGAATTCGTTTACATAAATGACGGGCAGTCTCTCCAATGTATGTGGCATCGCACCCATTACATTTATATTCATAAACAATATCAGAATAAAGTGATAAAGGTGTAATAGATTTATTACTGAACATATTTTGAATTTTATGAGATCGTGATATAATTTTTAAATTTAATTCGTTGTTAGTTGTTTTTAACAATGAATTAAATTTAAAAATTTTTAAAAGGCTACGCTTAAACACAAACTTGGTCAGGATGGTTGATGGATTGATGTTCGGATCCAAAATTTTCAGTACTCTTATAAGTTTAGGAATGTTGGAAGAAGACAATTAACTTATAAAATCATACAATTTTTTAATTTCATAAAATCATACTGGATTACAATGTCACTAATGTCTCAGTGGATACTGTGGATTAGCACAGGTGAGCCTTCATTGTTCAGAGGACGACCCAAAGATAGCCAATGGTGCACTTCAATGATATTTTCAGCCTTAGTGACATCAATGTTATTTTTATGTTACTCACGAAATATCCTCAGTGAGAACAAATCACACCCAAGAATATTTCTTCTTTATCTTGAATTATAATTGTAGGATCCGTGCTCCAAAGGAAAATACTAATTCCGCAATTGCGGAAAAGTACTCACAGAACCGTTGAGAAATGTGGAAACAAAATATCTGGATCATTTAGAATTAACTATGAGGAAGACAAAAATATATGCGCAGGATCTGTTCGATCATGGTAGATGTGAAAACCTCATAACCGTTGTGAAATAGGTCAGCAACCTGAGAGCAACAAGCACATATTAACAACAAACAGTATACGTTCAATGTACTGACAACTGAATTTTCCGGAGAGTTATTTATTCTATGCGTATGACGTTTCTTAAAATTTGTTGGTAAAGTATCAATAAAAACTGTTGGGATTCACAGAAAATTTTGTCAATGTTCTGAGGTATGATTAAATGTGTTATATTGATTTTTAGCCTTGGGTCGCAAATGTTGCATTATCGATGATGAAACTTATGTGCTCTGCGAGTTTTCTTAGCTACCCGGATAAGAATTGTACTCTGCAACTGAGAGGAGGAGTTGAAGAAACACTTAAAAGCAAGAAAAAATCAAAGTTTCCCAAAAATTTTCTTGTTTTTCAGGTTATATGTGGATGTGAGAAAAGGAGTAAATGTTTTGTCACATCTGCCGCAATAAACAAAGCAGCCTTTGTGAAGGAGTGCTTGCAAAAGCGTTTATTACCATTCATAAGTCAGCATGGAGGATCCACATAATCTGTTTAAACTATTTTAAACATTTGCAATCAAGGTTTATTTCCATCTTCTTTTGCAGACCCTCATCCCACAAGTAAGCATACTCAAATTCGCTCAGAATCGTTTTTATTTTGACTTGAGATAACAAATTTCCTGTTCTACTTTATTCTTTCTCTATAAAAAACCGTAAGAAAAAATAAAAAATAAATGAAAAATGATTATTCAACTAAATCACTTTTAAAGAATTTAATTAGAGTGAAAATACAATATAGAATCTACTTTTTTATAAGTGGTACTCTCAATTTAAGTTTAAATGGGGAAAATTGTAATTATAAATTGTGTTTTTATTTATTTTTTTTTTGCTTTAACAATTTAAGTTTTTTTCTTTCGATAGAACGATATTTTCTGTTTAATTTAATAATTAATATTATTATAGTAAAAGGAAAAGATAATACTTTTATATTGATTATGCTTTTTAAGTACTCTAAAACTTACAATAATACCCCTTGAGGACTGGTGTTTTGAAAAAATGTTTTTAAAAAACTACGGGGATTTGGAATAATTGAAGATATTTTGAAAAATTAATTTAATATTTACAAAAGAAATAAATAAATTTAAAAATAATATTTATGCATCTATTATTTTAGAAAAATTCGATTCAGAAGATTCACAGGCTGAAATGGTTTGACTTATACTTTCACTTGAACTTTCAATTAAACTCGTCTACTTTTTTCCAATTTTTTTTGTCTTTAATAATCTTTAGATTTATATAAGCAACTAGAATACACTTTTTAAAAATTCTTTATAATTTGATTTTCATCTAACAAATTCCATGAAACAATTATTGCTCTATTAATTTATTGGATGGAGAATATTCGACAAACGAAAATTATCACTTATTAGTATGGCAACTTTTTATCAATTTAATCAACTTTTTTATAACTTGGAAAAACATTGAAACTTCCAAAATCATCTTGATATTTTACATAGTATGAGGAGATGCAAAGTTATAGGGGCCACATTAAAGAAACTTTTATGACACATTAAAATATGTAACATATACATGACCAAAGCTATTGCAGAATCCGAGTAATAAAAGCACATTATGCTTTCCTATTTATTAAAGCATACGTACACATGTACCCATAAATTTTAAATTCCTTGAATGTACTCTGCAATCTAAATCCAATTACCATTACCGAGTAACTGCCCTTGCAGACTGCAAAAGGATGCGCATCAAAGAACTACTTACTGGCCAAAAAGTGTTCCTCGTTATAGATGAAAGTGAAGTTTGAGGTAATTGGTAGCATAGACAATCCATATAAAACCATTATGGTGGATAACCTAGTAAGTAAATTGAGTGCTGATCATCAACATATTGGAAACCCAGTTTATGACCTTAAAAGTTTGAAGATTTTGCGAAATGATTTTTCAATAATTTTATCTGATGGTGCACGATTAATGGCATCTGCTGGTAATGTCTTGAAAGTTTTTCACATCTGTTTCATGTTACTTGTGTAACGCACATACTTCCCAAATAGAAATAATTTCCAAATCACTTACATTTAAATTGTTTACTAATTTCAAGATAAATATTAAATTTGATTCGTAAATTTATCGAAACGAAGTGTCTGAAGATTTTAAATCGGAAATTCGCTAAATTTTACAAATAATACATTCTACACGAAATAGAGATATAACTACTTCAAGCTCTGTCATAATTTCACATTTCGATGGTTCAAGAAAAAAGGCGATGCGTCGTCCAAACGATCAATACATTTGCATATGGAATCGATTATTGTGAATTGTGTGATGCCAGTGTTCTCGTGTCCCGAGGTATTTAGACGCGCGTATGCCTGTTGGTTTGTGGGACGGCTTTCTGGCACCAATTTCACGAATGCGAACCCGGATCTCCTATTGAAAATGATGGGGAGTGGCGCTGCGTCTGAGCTCCTCTTGCAACAACAACATGAACATGTTGAAGATGTTGTTGGTTACCATCTCTTTCCATCCGTGTTGCAAAGTATTGTCCAAGTGTTTTATAATAAGATGATCCTAACTGTTCTCGAAACGACCGATTGCTTGAAGAATGCAATCAGTTCGTTATTGGGGGATAAAATTGACGATAGCAAACAACTGATCATAATGTGAATCCTGAGCATAGTTGACAATGAACAAGCTCCTGTGTATCAATATTTTTTGTCGATTTTTCTACTTGCAAAACTATTTGCGTCCTTATGAGCCCGGACGTGGCGGCGGAAAAATCGAGTCAAAACAGTGCCTCCTTCCTCTCGTTGAGAAAATAGGCACAACATCATTTCTGCATATTATGATTTCCCAATTATTGACTTTGCTGAGGATCCTTGCAACATCCAGCAGTTTCTTCAAAACCAATAAGAGAAAAATTCTAATTTTATTGCCATTGTAACCCTAGCCGAAGATGACATTTCTCCTAGTCGGTACTGTGATCTTAACATTGACAAGCAATTTCAGTGTCTGTGGAAAGAAGTTTTTCAATGCTTAAAAAACCTTTGGTCAAAGGCCGACCATTTCATGATGAAAATGTTAAAAAGTACTTACTCATGCACTATAATACCGTTACTTACTCACTTTAGCAGTGTATAGTACATATATAATATGAATGAATATTTGTATGAATGCCTATCCCACTATTGCATTATTGTTTAAAAAATAAGATTTTTGTCTAAGATTTCTAACATAAGGCACATATTGCAATTCCTTCTATAATCCTTAAAACATTTATTGAACATCTTGAAAAATGTGTTCTTACAATACAATTTCAGCATTTGTATTGCAGTTACAGATTTAAGTGTAGAGAACAATCACTTAAAAAAGAAATGTTTTTATGTTGTCTTGGAGTAGTTTTACAACCCACCTAGTTTTTCCACAATAATAACTTAGCATTTGGAATTGATTTAAGATAAATTATAAATAAACTCATGTTTACATCATCTGCTTTATATTACATGTATATCCTTAGAGGATAATCTATGGAGTTTGGAAAATCTGATGATCATTTCTCTCTTTGTCATTCCTTACTTTACAGAAATTAAAATAAAAACTTTTAAAATTTTAAATACAAAGAAAACTTTACAAATTATATTGCTTTCAACTATATAAAAATATAATATTTTCGATATCATTCTCAATAATTTTTATAAAAAAAGAAATATAAGTATATATAGTCTGGAAAATTATTATTCATATACACATTTTTACAAAATAAATTTTTTAGACATTGATTTAAAATATAAATAAATGAACAATAATAATAATAATAATCATAATAATAATAATAATTAAAGAAAATATTTAAAGAAAATTGTCAAATAAAAGACAAATCGATAAATAATGTATAATTACGCGAATTTAAATCCAAACAAAAGTAAATTAGAACAATATATCAAAGTATTTTTAATTAAAAAATTATTTATTTAAATTACTTCCTATTTCATGTAATTTAAATCAAATTACAAGCAACAATTAAACCATATAAAGTTGTATCCACACCGAGAGAGCACTCTCTAGGGGGTTCCGAGGAGATTTGAAGCAATTAACTGCAACTTATCTTCAAACAACAATGATAATAAACTAATTTCTGTATTCCGGAAGTGTTATTATAACCCATTATAAATCTTCTATCCCAAACGCTACAGGCTCTCCTATTATTCTTATCATTGTTAATCTAATTAATATTTCCTATTAAAGTTATAGTAAAGCAAATGTCTACTGTTATTTTAATAGAGTTGACATCAATTTGTATGAGCCATTTGTATTGCCCATTATCCTTCCTATCCCTACTGACAAATATGAATGATGAATATATTTATCTCGAGTTGATATTGTAACAGGCTTTCAATAACTTGATGCTCGGATATTTATTTATTATATATTTGACAGTCTAAATATTTCTATATATATATAAAATTTTTTGTGTAAGTTTACATTAAATATGTATTTTTGAATTATTTTTTAATAGATATTGTGACACAAAATCATGGGTTTACCTGTATCTGCGTCTGTTGCGTTAATTTGACCGACTAAGCGAAGCGGTTCGGTGTTCTCTATCACAGAAAATTGAGGTAAATTCATTGAAAATAAGGGAGGATTATCATTTGCATCAAGAACCGTTATTCGAACTTCAACACTGGCAGTTTTGGGATCCACCAAACTATCTGTTACATGGACGGTAAACGTTATTGACGAAAGCTTCTCTCGGTCAAGCATATTCTGAAACAACATATATTAAAGAATATATTTTGCAATAAAAAATGTTTTAAATGGTTTATTTGATTATTAACAGAAAAATTATGAAAATGTAAAATAAATCTAGAAAATGTATTTCTTTTAAATAATTATGAATAATTTTATAATATTAAATATGTTGAATTAATAATTTTTTTCTGAAATATTTATTATTTCTTCAGGGAAAATAACTTTCTTCTAACGAAAATAACATCTCTGGGCACATAAATATTACAATTTATTAATATAAACATAGTCGAACTATATAAATTAGTGGAATGTTTTTAGCAAATGTCCCAAATTTTAGTTTGTATTTTAATTTAATAAAATATTTTTTTTAATAAAATATTATACGTTCAGCTTTACTTCTTTGAATGACCAAATCTTTTTTCATCCTTTCAATCAAAGATATATTATTACCTATTTAGTGTAACAACATGATACATCTATCACAAAAAGGTATACTTTGCAGACATTATATTCGTGGCTCCGACGCAACGCTTCCAATAGACGTCAACCATGCAACAATTTACACTGTATCTCTCATTAGTTCATAAATGGAAACGATACATTGTAGCACTTCTCTTAAGAATCCGTAGTTAAAATTCTAATAAAAAATTAAAATAAGTCAATCGCTTACAGTCAAAATAAACGTAAGAACCACCTTTGATCTCGTATATAAATTTAAATACATGTGTTGAGTGTAATGCTAACGACTGAAATGTGGGTAGAAGTAACGTTGGAGAACACAGAAGGATTCCAAACTTTCATAAAGACAAATAATTTTAAAATTGTATCCGTTTTTGTAGCTATTGAGACGGATCAGTATATGAAGTGTTATAAATTATATATTTAGATCCTGAAATAGTTGTGCAAACGGATCTCTCAACAACCTTATTGAGGGTATCACGTTAATATAACAACTGATCTATTAGATAAACATTGGTTTTTACTTTTCCTTCACCATCTGATAAAAATATTATTTTTATAAATGTAATAATTTTATTTCTTTTATGAAAAAAATATTATTTTATTTTTATTTATTTTAATAATAAAAATGAAATTTAAATAGTTTCGAATGTTGTTTTGAAAAGTTTATTTATGTATTTAATTTTAGCGGATTAGTCTACGACACAGTAAGACTAAAGTGACGTTATTTGTAGCTATTATGAGTGGTTATGGTTATTATTAGGTTGGTCGAAAAATAATGGCGGTTTTTGAGCTTTATACTTTGTTTATCTACTTTGATATGTATATAAGTTTAAATGCATTAGTGTTAGATATTATTTGAAATCTTATG